>PVIR01004841.1:0-76038 GCA_004026965.1 Petromus typicus | reverse complement strand
CTTTCTCGCTCTCTCTGGCCTGTGCTGGACTTCGCGATAACACGGTCTAAACATCTTAGTCATTTGGGAACCATCTGAGGGGTTTTGCCATGTCTATATGGTTAATTCTACTTGTGCAACAAGAATTTCATTTTTCAAGCTGACATTAAGTAGCAAAATTAATTTTAAAGGAAACTACGATCGAAATTAGAAATCAAAATTCTTCACCAGTCATAGAAAGAAATAAGAACAGTGAATTATAGAAGATGGAACTCTAGGCCTGGCCTTGCTCGAAGACCCACTTCTTTCCCATGTCAAGGAATAACGGTCAAAAGCCTGATTTTCTGGTCATTGCTTTTCCTAGGATCTCCATCCACCCAATCATTCTGCAGTGAACGGGAGAATTTGAAAGGAGTGGGTGGGCCAGCTCCTACACCCAGTCAGATGGCAGTTCCTCTGTTCCATGACAAGACCAGCATCCTAAGGAAACAATTAGCCTGCACTTTGCATAACACAGTCTTACATAGTGCTGTGCAAAGCTGAGGGTCTACTGAGGGGTAGAATTTTCAAAGCAACTCCTTTTAGGATGAGAACTGAAATGAGTTCCCTGTGCAGGAGACTCTAGCCCGCACAAAGAGAAAAGGGAAATAAATAATACATGGAGACAGGATAGAAGGAGCAGAAACTACAGTCACTTCACACAATATGTTTGTCCACACAGAAAACTCAAGAATATAGTCAAATAGTTAAAATGAGTAATTGGCTTTAGCATTGTGTTTAAGAACAATATCCAGGATCCACTGTAGATAAGCAGCCAGGAGTTATTTAGATAGATTGTGATTTATTAGTAATATCACATAAAATTAAAGAAGCCTCGAAAATATACTCAGTGGATAGAGTGAAGAAATATGTCATTGGAATAAATAGACAGTTGTTTGAGAGACATTACAAAGACACATATTCAAGTCATCACAAAAAGTATTTTCTGTTTTTGCAGGCTGGTCGAGTTCTCTATCTCTGGATCACATCTCTGGTGCTCACATGAAATTGTAATTCTCAGTCATTTCTTTCTCGAGCTTGTTATCTTTTACTTCTTTAACCTGATTAGTTTGGTGTTTAGCTCTTTATACCCCAAAACTGAAAGGAATGTGAGGGAGTTTGGTGCCAGCTGTAAGGAGAGGGAGGCCCTGGTTGCTCCTCTCCCTGTATTTGCCACCTGGGCTCTTTCCTGGCCGCGGTTCTCAGGACAGTCAGCCTAGGACTGTGCAGCTTATCATCCCTATTTGTACAGCATCTTGTTTTCCCTTATGTGAATGGTCTTGATCTATCTATGCTTGATTTTCTATGAACTTGTTGCTATTTTAAGCTATATTTGGCTAAAATTTTGGCCAAATTTTAATTTATTAATTTTTTAAAAAATGTTTTAGATTTGAAAACAAGGTCTCACTTTGTAATTCAACCTATCTCAAACTGGTGTTCCTCCTGCCTCAGCCTTCCAAGGGCTCTGGCTCCGGACATGTGCCGCCAGGCCCTTTTGGAAGTATTTAAACTCAATGGATATTTTATCAGTTTCATTTGCTAGAGCAGAGCCCTTCCAGTGCATCAGATCTGCCGCAGCCAGGTCCACGTCTGTGGACCTGGGATATTTGTTTCCTCTCAACTAGAAGATTCCCCTTTCTCTCCCATCTCCTGCATTTCCTCAGTCCCAAGCCTTCCTAAATCTTGGATTGTTACTCACTCAGATTCCTCTACCCTCTAAGAGACTTCTGAGGAAGGGAGAATGAGAGTACGCATGCCCCAAACACATTTATTCACTCATTTATTTCACAAAGAGAAAATTCTAGATCTGAAATTATTTTTCTTTAGCATGACAAAGGTATCATTTCTCGTTTGCAGTTCTACAGCTAGAAAATCTGTAGCCATTTATTTCTTCCACCTTTTTGCTCAGGTGTTCTCAGGTTCATAGTGACCCGCCTGGGGGGTTATCTTGGTCCTTGGTGTCTCCAGCCTTTCAGTGCTTATGTATTCCTTCTGAGAAGTGTTCTTGAGTTACTTTCCTGCACTGATTTTTCTTCTATTTTCCTATATGTTTCCTAACTGTTCCTATGTTTCCTAAATGTTTTCTTTCTTCACACTGTCATTATTTGAGTAGTTACCTCCTAGACTGCTCCTCTAGTTGCTGGTGTTCTTTCCTGTTGGACTTTTCTTTTCCTCTGTGCTCCCTTCTCCAAGAGATGAGCAGTTCTGTTTCATTCTCTCTTTCTCTCCCCCTGAGAAGCTCCCTTGAGTTGTCTTAGAACCCCGGGCTGTTTGCTTGTGTTCATGACTGAGGGGTGTTGGTTGACTGTTAACTTCACTGTGGGGAATTTGGCCAAGACCTTTCATCTGAGGAGTTGTATTTTTTAGATTGTTTTTATTTTATTGTTTTAGACTGGTTATACTCTCCAAAAAGAAATTGAACTGACTCTTCCTGGACGTTGAAGGTCAGTATTCCAGGTGTGGGTCTGTGGGAAGAGCTCGGGTTTTAAACATAGTGTAACTACTACCTGGGATGGTCTGTCCTTTTCTCTTTGCTAAGCCCCAGTTCCCTCCTATCCAAGGCCAGACTCAGACTTTATTCTGATGATCATTCTTCTGTAACTCCCTTATGCTCAGTTAGGTAACTGATATTGTCTGTATCCTAAAAACACATGATAGCTTTCCTTAGTGGCATTTATATTTTATTTACTTAATTTTTTTACTTAATGTTTGTGTTTTATTAAAATTAATTTTATTGTGAAATAGGTATATTTTATATACATATCATGATCACACTCAACATTGACAATTTGTACCAGTATATGACATGACTTGATTCACAATTTTTCCCATTCCCCTACCCACCCTATATCCCCCACACACTATATACATAGTTTTGTTTTCCTTTAAATGTGTTTGTGTTTTGAGACAAAGTCTTGCTGTGTAGTTAAGGCTAGTCTTAAACTCTCAGTAATCTTCCTGCTTCAGCGCCCTAAATCCTGGAGTTATAAGTGTGTATCATCTTGTCTTACTTGCTTAATTCTTTGATTAGTGTCTTTTTGTAAATTCATAGGAGCAGAAACTGTTTTATTCAGCACAGTAAAGTGTATAGTGCATTTCTGCATTTGTTGAAGTTATACCGAATGTTTAGCTGGGCACAAGGACTAGCACTAGGCAGAAGAGTGTGATCGAACCAACGTGATTCTAGTGTTATTGGGAAAACCACACCCAAGTTTTTGGTCTGTTGCACTGCATGCTTCTTTCCTGTGTGGCGAGAGCATGTCAGAAAGCAGGAAGAAGTCAGAAGTGGAGAATGCTACCAAAAGATCTAGCAAGTTAGGAGCTCCAAAGTTTCTGTTGGATGTAGTGACAGGGAAGAAACTAGAGACGGCAGCAATCAGCTGAACAGAAATCAGAATGGAGGGGATTGATAATGAAGATCAGGTTCTCTGAGAGTAGCGTGGATCAAGCTTTTAGGGCGTATTTATAAAGAGGAGGCAAGGAGACAGATGGAGGGGGAGATAAGAATGGATATTTTTCTTCTAAATTACACTAACCTGAGCATATTCTTTTGCTACTGGGGATCAAACTCTGGACCTTGCACTTGCCAGGTGGCAGGAACATCTCTGACCTAAATTCCCATCCCTGAACATTGTTTTTTTAAAGTCTGGAAAAATTCTCCCAAGGGGCAAAGACTGAAGAGGGAGGAGAGAAGAGGTGTGGTTCATGTTGTGAGAATTCTGAGATGTTCAGGGAATGAGACCCAGGATTGACTTTCATGAGAAAGAATATGGGTTCTAGTGTAGCTAGAGGCAAAAGGGCGGAGGGTAGGTGGATGCCAGAAGGCTTTGGGAAAATTCTTATGTGAAGATATATTACGTATAAAATGAGAGCAGCAATGAGAATGAAGAGAGAAGAGAGCTTCAGAGAGGACGGAGTGTGAGGAAGGAAGCCTTTGGATCACTGAGCGACCCGAGGGCCCAACTGGGGTCCTTGTTTGCTGGGTGAGAGCGCTTGTCCTGCACAGATGGCGCCTCACTTGAACTGGGGTTCTTATCCCATAGGCCCCCTGCCTGGGTGGAGGCACGGAGACGACAGCCAGAGATGAGGGTCCTCGGGCACCCATGGGTGCGAGGCAGCGAGTTTCAGGCTTCGGTGGTGGAGCTATTGAAATGGTAGATATGGAATTAACGAGAGACAGAAAAAAGACAAAGAATTAATGAGTAAAAAGAGCAGAAAATGACTGTGAATGAATTCCCAGACATCAAGAAGCGTGCAAGATACAAAACGAGAAGATAAGCAGCAAAGAAATGGCTGTGGGAATCAGTGAGGTGGGGGCTGCTCAGAGCAGGCGTGCCTGGGGGAGGGGCTGAGTCGGGGCGTGGAAGAGAATGAGGAAGTCATTGGAGAATGTGACCCAGAAACCGAGGGAACAGGGCACAGGTGGGTCCTCTTTGTGATCGTCAGAGACACCCAGAAAGATGGCAGGGGTCTGTGTGCCCAAGAGTAAACCAAGATGGATGCTGCGGATCTTCAGAGCAGAGGGAGAGCTACATGGATTTAGGAAGGAACGTGGGTGGGATAGCCAAAAACACAGAGCTGCAGGCAAAATGTTCTTTTTATTTGTTTTTTTCGTGAGAAAGACAGAGTAATTAGAGCCATGAATGGGGAATCAGATATATGAAAAAAGATCACCCAGCTACATGCTGCAGGCCAGCGTTAAGCATCCTGCTTCTGTTGTTTGAGCTTGGAACGGAGCGAAGCGAGTTTAGTTGCCATGGTAACCAACGCCGTGTCTCCGGCCTCATTAATCCTGTGTTCCAAACTCAGCACTTAGAAATAGCTTCTGAATAAATGCCACAAAGCTCTGCATACTAAAAAGGGCACATTCGTGTTAAGCAGGGGGAAAGGTTTTCAATTTCATTTATTAAACCTGAGCAAATAATTTAATATCTTTGTGCGCCAGTCCTCCAAGCTAATGAATAAGGATAAATGCTTAATGGAAAATCCAGCCTAATAAAGTTAACAACATAGACTCGACATATAAAGGAAATTGATGTTGCCAGGATATATGCAGATGAAGGGGAAAATGGGAAAGAAGGTAACATATATGAAGCATCTCTGATGTGGGTATGTCTCTGATGTGGGTATGTACTTTAAAGTACAAAGTCTCTTTTAATTCTTGCAACGATGCTGTGAGCTACACATAATTCTCCTCATTTAAGAGATGAGGAATCAAGACCTCAGAGAAGTTCAATAAAGGTCTCAGTTCCCACAGCTTGTCGCGTTTGAGGATGCTGAGGTCTGTTTCGTTACAGCTCATGATCCCTCTGTGGCCGGCTGGACCCTGCATAATGATGACCCTTCTGAGATGTTCATCTAGTTTAAAAATGAGAAGAAAAGTTTGTAGAAGGTAACCCAATACGGAGTTCCACTACCTTGAAGCAATTTTCTTCCAGGGGGCATTTAAGACTTTTGTTGAAAAAATATACAAAGGCAGCTGGTTATAGTAAAACTTTGTTTAATTAAAAGACCTGAAAAACAGTTCATGCCTCTCCAAAAACGTGTCCCACCATGGTAATTATTTATTCCTACTGCCATTTTCTAGCAAGAAAAAGCTGATTCATTTCTTCTAAGCAGGATAATACCTTTGTGTGGATTTTTTGGATTTGCTACAGCGAAAGTAGAGATAAGTGATCAATTAAGATACATTAAAGACCCATTACTTCATCTTCCTTAAAATTAACTCTTCAATTAAGAGCGCCACTTTGATTGGTTTCCAATTTCTGCCTCCAGTGATGTGATATAGCAAGGTGCAAAACAGCAGAAAGAAGTTAAACTCCCTCATTGCTGAACTTACCTGTTAGGAGTTTATTTATTTAAAAAAGTCATACTGCTAATTGTTTTACATGTTTGGAAATAAATTACACTAATTTGGGTAAACCTATGTTGGTTTTTCTCAAGTCCGAGTTGCATAGTACTGTCCAGCCTATTGTGGAGAGTATGTTCAGAGGGCAGGAAGTGGCAGCTTTCTCTCTTGCTGCCGGCGCATTATAGTTTCTCTTCTCCGACTGGCTCTTTTGACTTTAAATTTCCCTTTCAAATGCCATGTGGGATCTGACCTCTGAGTGTTCAGCCTGGGTGTGTTATCTTTGTTTTATAGCCAGAAGGATCTGAAACTGGAAATTAAAGGATGACATTTCTTCAGCCTGTATTGCTTAAATTTTTTTTAATCCTATTAGTACTTTTTTTTCCTCTAATTTTTTTTCCTACTTAGAGAAATCTGGATCTTATTATCCTCCAAACATGTAAAACCTGGTTTAGCAAAAGATACCAGGTTTAGAAACAGAAAGGTAGTGTTTTCTTTGTAATCTCTGTACGTTCTAATTTATAAAAGACAATCTCAACAATTTCAAAAGGAGACTCAAGAGTCCAGATTTGGAGGTTAAATCAAACAAGAGCCGGAGGCGCTGCTCTCCGTTTTCTATTAAGCTAATCATGAACACACACAAATTAAGAGTGGCAAAAGTGTCTGAATCAGAGGCCAAGAAACTCGAGCATAAGCCGGATTCTACTAAGTAGCAGGGCAGCAGAGAGAGGGTAAGGGTTGCCCCTTCTTTTCTCTGAGCCAGTCCATCTTTCCAGCAGTTACCAGAGGGCTGCATGCTGCTGGGGCCAATAAGGATCTGGGAAGCAAATCCGTAGGGTGTGCTAGGCCTTTGTTTGCTGTGACCCTGAAAGTCTGGCAGCCCTAAGAAACCTTGTTCAATGAAGAGCACTACACCAATGAAAGGAATGGGTGGGAAAGGTAGAAATTAAATTGACTTCCATTAAACAAAGTTGGATTAACCTGGGTGGGGTCCAGACAGTTTTAATGAAAAGTGGATTTGAATTTAAAAAATGACTACTAGGCATGGCATTTCCTTTACATACTCTCATTAGTCCTCACAATTTTTCTTTTTTGTTTGTTCTTTTGAAAGAGGATCTCTTCATGTAGTTCAGACTGGCCTTAAACTTACTATGCAGGCCCAGGTTGGCCTTGAACTCTTAGTGATAGATCCTCCTGCTTCAGCCTCCAAGTCTGGTGTTGCAGACAGGCTCCACCATGTCAGAAAATCTTCATGGCTATTCTGCCAAGTTAATACTCTTATCCCCATTTCCAGATTGAAATATAGAACTTTGAGTAAATGGTCTACTGGTGAAAGCCAGTTTTGACTAGGTAGATTTAACGTATGCCAAGTACCTGTTTTGTCCACCAGGTGGTGCCGTCTCCCCTTTGCTGGGGAAGTGTCCCACTGTTAACAAATTAGTTTTGGGACTGCCTTGGGAGTTTCCTTTCTCCTGTTTAGATAATTGTTGTCTCCACCGCACGCTCAACACATCAGTCAGTGAGTCTGCAATTCCTCTGCACTTTAGCATTTCGTGTTCACAGCCCTGGGGGCAAAGGTTGCTGTGTTCTGTAACACTCGATCTTCTCTAATAGTCATGAATAGATCAGGTCTGGCCAGTGGGCTTACATCTGTACTGATGTGGAAAAGTGAGCTCAAGAACAGTGACGATGAGTGTAGGCACTGGAGTAAGACTCCTTGGGTTCCACCATGACTCTTCCATTCATTAGCCACGCTGAGGAGGGCGAGGTAGAATTCCCTTGGACCTCACCCTCCTTACTCAACGGATATATTGTTAATAATCTAGGAAAGCTCCTGGGTCGTGGGTGGCCCCTGCCCCCAATTCCTGGACCTGCAAAGGCATCTTTGCATTCCCAGAAACATGCTTTCCAAGTCCACTGTTTTAAACCTGGATTCTGACCTTGTTACCTAAGATTTCTTCACATAGGTCTTCTCAGAATCGTCTCCATGTGTGAAAGTGGACTCTAAACAAAGTTGAGAGTCTACCTGTTTACTTATCCACATAACTTTTATTTTCTAGGTCATCTTGTGCTACTATTCTTGGAGAAATGCTGGTTTATAGGAATAAGAGACTCACACAAGGTGAAATTTTTCCTGAGGAAGTCAGTCTCCCTTCAGCTTTCTGCCCAAGTGCAGGCAGGCAGGCGAGAGGCTACTCACACCAAGAAAGTAATTTTTTTTTTTCACTCAAAGTCCAATGATTGAAATGTTCATTGCATCTAGAAAACACATTCACAGAAATACCTGGGATAATACTTGATCAAATACCTGGGCACTATGGTCCAGCCAATATGACACATAAAATTAACCATCACATCCACTGAGATTTGTGTCAAACTTCTGACTTACACGACTGTAAGAAATCAATTTATAGGTTTTAAGGAACTGTTTCTAGGCGTCTGTTCCAGCAGTAGTGGGAAATAAATATAGTCACCCTCCCCCCAGTCATTTTCTACCAAGGACTTGGTCACCTGCTTCTCAGGCTTGGTCCAGAAACCTAGGTCTGCATGATGCAGAATAGAGTTCAATTTGGTGCTGATTATCCATCTATACTCAACCTCCCAGCTTACTGACCTCCCAATGCCAACAACCTTCATCCTACTTCAATTAACAGCTCACACGACCACAGTGAGTGTTATGGCTTGTATCAGAAGGTCTCCACGAACATCATGCTCTTCCAAAGAGCTGGGTCTAGAGTGCATCATACTGGCATTAAGGGTTGTGGTACTCAGCCCTCTGATTGGAATTAGCATCATTCTGGGAGGTACCACCCAAAAGAATGGTAGGCTGGGTGGAATAAAAAGGGAAAGAGTGGTTGGATACTTGTTGCTCTGCCATGGACTGTTTCATCTCTGTTGTGGCCCTGGCTGCCTTGACTTAGAGCTAAGTGACTCTGGACTGAAACATCTGTCGACTGTGAGCTGAAATAAACCTTTCATCCTTTAACTTGGAATGTCATGTATTTTGTCTCTGAAATGAGAAAAGTAACTAAGACAGTGAACAGAAGCTTTCTAAACTGAACATGTGAAAGAACCCCAAATTTTAAACAAATAACTGTATCTTAAAGGGAAAGAACTATGGTCTAAATTTTTGGTGAGATGCTACCTACTCTACTTTCTAAAAAACAAAATAAACAGTTGGCTCTCCAAAAGGGAGTGAAATGGTTGACTCAAAATCAGAGCCTGGCTGCTCCCTCTCTCCAAATTCTTTACTAGTCTCTAGTCATGGAGGACACAGAGTACAGCATGTAACAGGTCAGGGTTAGAGAAGATGCATATTTTCCAACTTTCTTAGTCATTATTCCATCTTAATTATGGAGATGATAACAAGAAGTGCAATTAGAGCATATGGAAAGTACCTGGCCCAGAGGACAGGGAACGTTACCTAAACAGCTCAGAAGCAGCTCACTGTAAAAAATCCTTTCTGACTAAAACAGAAGGAAATTTTGAAGACCTTTGTTTAATTTTATCCAGCGTCTAAAGGAGGCATGTTGTCTACCTGATTCCAGGGGGATGGTATGAGAAAAAAGTAGGGATGCAGGAAAACTGGAGGAAATAATTCCCCCTCTTCCTTTTATTCTGGAGTCATCTCTCAGTTTTGTGGTTCTCTGCTTGTAGTTTGATGGGCTTGGGACACAGGAGTCCTGGGTGTAATAGCCATGCCCCTCGTGGTATGGGTTTGGCAGGAAAACTTTTTCTAAGGCCTCCTTTCCTATTCTGAATCTCAGCAGAGACTTCACTGTTCAAGCAGTTGATCCTTCTGTGACCCACTCACTGTAGCAAGGAGCCCCGTGTTCCTTCTTCTTGAGCTTTCTCACTGCGTGTCCACCACCCGGACCTCACACGGGGCTCTGTCAGCATTACTCAAGTTGTTGCAGAAGGGAGGCTCATTGCTGCCTGACTAACTCTCCTGTGACCAGGTTCTGCTTTTGTGAAGCCCCCCTTGTATGTCTGCTTCGCACCACGCCACCTGCTTGTCTACTGTGTCTTGTCTCCATGCAGCCAGGGCCATTCATTGCTGTCCTTGGGGCTGCTTCAGCCTCCTCTTGCCCTGCCACCAAAACAGAATTTTGCCCCTGGGTAGGGAGAGAATAGGATTCTATCCACTTCCTCCAAATTCACAGAGTAGCTCTTTTTCATCTGAATAACACTAATAGCATTAATTTCCTATAGTAAAAACCACATACAACCCTAAGACATGGTCTGACCTCGTGTGCCCAACAAGAGCACTACAGAATAATATAATAATGGTACATCTTGCTCAGTCTGAGTTATTCACTTTTATCTCTGTGACTTTGCTATATTTTAATCAATGATGTTTTTGGAATTAAAAAGATAAAAAGAAGTAAAGATAAGGTGACTGAGCTTGCTACCGGCATCTTGATTGCTCTCCAACAGCACATCTGAAAACATATCTTTTCTTTCAGGTTCAGTGAGTTTGAAATAAATAAAACAATAAATAAACATAGACTCTATTAAAAAAAAAATCTCTCCCATGGGATGAGAAGCAGTATTATGAGGAGTTGGCAGATAAATTTTGATATGAAAAAGTTTGCTTTGAGAGGCAGAAGGAAGTGGCTTGTGGTATTTGTGGTATTTTCTGCTATTAAACAGAAATGTTATGAGAACAGAAATGTAATTAGCTTTGGTGGAGCCGAGCTGGTTTTTCTGCTCCTTCGAAGGCTGCTCCACTAGTTTGCAAATCTAAAGTCAGATCTACATCCTCTCAGTGAGTGCTCTGGCTCCCAGACCTGCCGGGAGCCCAGACTCACCTTTCCTGGTCCATCACCCACCCCTTCGTGTTGAATAATCAGTGTTTCTGCTCATGTCTCTGAGATCACCTCTTGCCCTGTCTCATTCACCATGATTCTGTTCTTCCGGTTGCTCAGGGCTAAAGTCCAGCTGCTGTGTTTGTTTCTGACTTTCTCTTGCATCCTGTAGGCCTCAGTAGGGAGCCTCCCTGATACCTTCAAAATCCACCTCCAGTCTGACTCGTCAAACCACTGCACTGCGTCCAGCGTCCCCTAGGTCACTCTGCCATCTTCCCCCTGGTCACATTGGTTCCTCCGACAGCTGACTTCCAGTGGCATCCCTGGTTTCTCTGTCTTCCTGCTCACAGGACTCCCTCCACACAGCCAGGCAGAGTGATGGGAGATGAATCAGCTCATCCTGTGCTCAGCATGGCGTGTTGTTTCCTACCCACTTACACTGAGTTTTGATCCCCTTCTAGGGTGGTTTTTGACCATGCTCCCTGTCACCCACCCTTTGAGTCCTTACCTCTTTTGTATTTTCAGAACACATCAAACTTGTTCCTACATCACAATCTTTGTCCTTACTGTGTCCTTGGCCAAAAAAGCCTTTCTTCACAAACCTAAAACAACTTACTTTATCACCAGGCAAGCGCTGCATCCTCAGTGAACATTTCTGTGAAACTGCACCTTCTTCCTCTAGTATTCCTAATGGTTCTTGGACTTCCTCTGATCATTTTGAGCACAAGTAAATTGCTTGTCCATCTTCTTCTTCTCCATTAGTGTCATGGCTTATACCTGGATGCTTTTCCCGAAGCCTCAGACACTTTCAGAGGTGACAGGATTATGGGTGTGCAATAGAGCATGAAAGGTGTGGTATCTGATTAACCCTTAATTGGGTTAGCATAGCTTCATTGTGGCTGAGAGGATTCACTGAGAAGCTCCATCTTGGGTGTAGGGGGCACCAACCATTAGGCTTATAGCTCAGGTAGAATAAAAAGCAAAGACAAAAGGCAGACTGCCTGTTTGTTTGTTTGGTTTGTTTTTCTGTCTTCTCTGTTATGGACTCTTTCTCTTGTCCATACCCTTCTGCCACGCCACCTGGCTCTGGAGCCTGCAAACTCTTACTTAAACCTCTATAGACTGTGCTCTCTAGACCTGTTTCACTTTGTGTGTTGGGTATTTTTCCCCCAGCAATGAGGAAGATTACAAAGACCACCCTCAGGCCGACTTCTTAGTTACCGTGGTGATCCTAGAGCTTAGGAGTGGAGCTCACACAGAGCGGGGGCTCAGGACACGTACACTCTGCCCTCAGCACCACAGTTGATTTCAGAACACTTCACCCAGCAAGAAGCTTTGTCATTCCTTTCGGCCATCATAGTTCATTTTTCCTCAGCCCCTACTCACAGGCATGCACTGGTGTGTTCCCACACATGTGTCTACTCCACACTCTCCATACGAATGGAATCATGCCATCATAATCTGGATCTGGCTTCTTTCATTTAACGTAATTATTTCAATGTTTGTTGGGACAGTGAAATAAAGCAATATATCAATGTTTCATTGCTTTTTATTGATGCATAATTGTATTCATTCATTTGCCAGCTGATGGACATTTGGACTTTTTTGCTTGTTTATTGTGAGTTGTGCTTCTGTGAACATTTATGTATAAGGTTTTGGGGGAGATGTATTTCAGTTTTCATTGAGTGTATACCTAGGAACATTCGGAGTGTTGAAATTGTTGGGTTATACAATACCAGTGTGTTCCACCTTTTGAGAGACTGCCCTAATGAATCCCGAAGTGGTTGCAATGTTTCCATTACCATTTGTCAGTGGGTGAAGATTCCTATTTTTCTACATCTTTACTAATACATCGTGTTATCTTATTCTTTATTACTTGCACTTTATTTAATATAAAATGATAGAAGATGATGTTTTTATTTTCATTTCTATGAAGGCTAATGGCAGTGAACACCTTTTCAATATGTTAGGACTCCTTGTATTTTCTTTATAAAAATGTCAATTTATATACTTGACTTATTTTTAAATCACATCATCTGCCTTTCTACTGTTGAGTTGTAATTATTCTTGCATATTTTGATAGGTCTGTCATCAGGTATATGATTCTTTATATAGTTTTGAAAATCGTTTCTTCATAAACAAATTTTAAAAATTAGTGATATTTGCTCCAGAGAGTTATATACAGAAAGAGGAGCATGGAGCAAATGATGTCACCCAAGGTTAAATACAATAATAGGCAGGATGAGAAGAAGAAAGCTAGAAAAGTCATCAAGGAACAGCCAGGGAGGAAGAAGAAAGTATTACAAAAGATGAAAAAAGTTGGATTACAAGGAGTCATAACCTCTTCAGCAAGACTGAACCACATGCCTATGTCTGCAGTGGAAATGGGAGAGTCCCAGGGAGCTAATAAGATTACCGATAAGAAAGTGAAAGAGTAACCTCATTGAGTGATATGACCAGCAGGGGGTGAGAAAGTTATAGTCCTCATTGATCTAGAAGAAAGTAGCTCTTAACTTCAGATCGTAGAGACCATGAGTATTAGAGAAATGAGACCTTAAAGAAAATGGTATTTTATTTAAGATTTCATTTGAGACAAGACTATGGAAGATACAAGAAAACATATTTGCTTTCCATTGTAGACTGAAAGGGCAAAATTGAAACAAGAACAAAGCAGCCAACTGAAAATATGCATTGGTGACAGTTAATAACAAACTTGACACTGTACAAAATTGCATCCTTGACAAAGAAGCAGACTTGAGAAACAATTCCAGAACACGCAGAAAATGAAAAGCTCCGACGAGGAAAAAATGAGATCTAACCTTTGAATAATAGATATTTCAAAGGAACGTTTGCTGTTAATAATGAGCAAGACTCTTAGCGAATGCTCAGAGAAACAGCAAACTTAATTAATACGTTCAGCAAGAACACTCAACAAATGTGCTCTTTCACGGCACAAAAGCCTACCCTGGCTGTTGGAAAAGAGGTAGGTATAGTTCTTGCTGATGAGAACAAGTACAAACTCATCTGCATTAAACAGCTCAGATTAAACAAGCAGCTAACGAGGTTTCTAAACTTCTGTTTGGAGTTAATAAATTAAACAAAATTCTTTCACAAATCTTATTAATCCATGTTAATATCTTCTCCGCGTTATCACCTATCTTGCAGACCATTATAACCAGTGTGAACAGACTTTCACCTTGTCTAACAAAATGGCAGTTTTTCAAGATGATGTTAAAATGAAGCTATGGGAAGCTTGCTACACTTTCATTTTTTGCAAGTGGGATCTGGGGTGAAGATAATTGTGAGAAGTTATACCTTACCAATGACTATAACTTGATAATTTTTGAATAGTGAACATTTAAAGTAAAATGTTTCATAGTTCCTAATGTGTAAACAAATGTTTCCTTTTCAAATATGACTAATATAAAAAAAGAGAAATTCCTTATTTAAAAATATGCAATCATTTGGAGATGAGAAGGGTAGGGTGATTGTTGAAAAAATTAATAGAAAAAGGCTTAACACAGCTCTGTCTTAAATATCAAAATTAAATGATAAAAGTAGTACAATTATACAAACAGGTTAATAAATAAAAAGAAGATGGCTTGTAAATGAGCAAAACGATGAATTTCCATTTCCCCATAATATTCAGTCTTTTAAAAATAACAAACTTACGGAGTTTTTAGGAAAATTATTGTCACTCAAATATTGCACACTCTTTAAATGCCTTTCAAAATATATGATGTTGGTAAGAAAAAAGCCTCATAGGCTTGATTTTCTAGGAAATATGTCTAAAGTTGTCTCTCCTAAAAAAATTATGAAAATTTATGAAACTACTTATTGAATCACACAGGATACACGAAAGATAGTCTTAAAACAATCTTAGTTTTGTTTTTGAAAGTCTCTTTAAATTAATAGTTATGTCAGACAGTTTAGTTGATTCCCTATTTTTGGTTGAAAACTCAGGAAAGTTCATATGCTTTCATGGAAGTCTTAAGTTAAAAATACAAAGTTGTGTGGGCTCAAAACTTAGTTGTAATTCAGAAATTGGACTTCCAGGACTAATAATTCAAAGTAACCTAATGATGTCTCCTTTTTTTCATTTTCTGCTTCAAATTGAAAGCGTGCATCAGGGAAGGCAGAAGAATCTCCTTCTCCCATAGCACTACTGTCAGTCTATCTTTTGACTAAGGGTTGTGGGTGGGAATGTAGCTCAGCGGAACCTTCTCTGTTTTTACTGGGGGCGGTTTCCAGCTTCCACGGGCAGATGCAAAGGGAAGGGGGAGAGAAAGAAAGCAGGACATTTCTTACCTCTAGAAAATTGGCTTGGCCACCTCCCCTATCTGGCAGTTGTTTAAGTCAGTGTAATCCAGTGAACATACAGATATAAATTATGTAGTGGTTACTAAATCAGAGTAGTCAAAATTGTTTATTAAACATCCACTTTAGAACAGTAGTTGTCTCTGAGCATAAAGGAAGAGAGGGAAGAAAGAAATGCGTAAGAGTTTACTGTGAAATTTTATTCTCAGAGAAGAAGAAAATGAATGTGTTGAACATCAGTATGTTATTTACAGGTGTCCTATTTTCTATATGTTTGTAGATTTCATAATTGATAAAAGTATTTTTGATTTGGAACTGGTGTAATCGTAGATATTAAGATGGAGTAATACAGAGCTCTAAACAGCACAACACAGTTGTTTTCAACAACATAATGCTGTGAATGGGAGAAGAAATTAGTGAAAGAATACATGTTCATTCCCAACACAGGAAGGCAAGGTTGCAGGATCACAAGTTTGAGCCCAGCTTGGCAGCCTGGACAACCTATTGACTTAAAGAGAACTTGCTTCAGAATTTTAAAAGGAACAGAATGTGAGTTGGTGTGAATGTCCTGGGTTCAATCCCCAGTGCTGCAGGAAAAAAAAAAAAAAAAGGTGCGTGTGCGCGTGCGCGTGTGTGTGCATGCGTGCGTGTGTGTGCGCGTGTGGGCACACCTGTGTTTTCAAGATTCTATCAAAACTAAGTGAAAATAAATGGTCTAGTATTATAGAAAAATGTGGTAAAAGTGAAAGAGGATGGAAGACCCGATTATCTGAGTTGACTTGATTCTCTCATCACAGTTACCACTGTCAGGATGGAGTTGGGATGGAGGGGACCCTGGGAAAGTGGAGGCTTTTGTGGGTCTAGAAACATTTGATTCTTGACCTGGAATATGATTACATGGTGGCCCTGAAATAATTTAAAACATTGTGCATGTGTATTTTTACATTCCATGTAATGCATGTTACATGTCCTGAGTTGAACTGTGTGGATCCCTAAAAAAAAAAGATAACATGAAGTCCTAATCCCTGCCATTGTCATGTCTCAACATGCAAATGTGTTTGGAAACAGGACTGTAGAAGATAAAATGCCTTAAGTTAAGATACAGTCATAAGGGGAAGGTGGATTCCTGCTGCAGCCTGATGTGCGTCATTACAAGAAAGGAGATGGTCACGTGAGACCTAGAGACCCCGCCCATTCAAGATGGAGGCAGCTGGAGTGACGCTCTCACAGCGACACCTAGCGTGACCATCACTGCTTGAGAGTAAAAGAAAGGCCAAGATAGAGTTTCTTCTCAGCTCTGAGAAAGCACAAACGCTGCCACCATTTAACTTTCAGACTTCTAGTCTGTTGGGTTGTGGGAGAACCAATTTCGGTTGTTGTAATCTATCTAGTTTGTGACATTATTGTGGCATCTGTCGGCAAAGAATATATTGTATTTTTACATTAAAAATATTTGCAAAAGTTCTCAAGAACTTAAATTGCTGACCTGATTTCTTGTATAAATCACAAAAGCTAAAATTAAAATGTAGCTAAATCATCCCATTTTGTAGTATATGCCCTGGAAAAGGGACTCTCAAAGACACAATTTGAGCGATAAAAACAAGGAGCTTTTACTCAGGAAAGAGCTGCCTGTGTCACGTTACCATGAGATCAAGGGCCAATTATAAATGTCCAAGTCCACTAAAAAAAAGCTGGACTGTGGTTTGTTGCAAGTTCACCTGTAAAAATCTCACCCTTATCCTTTGTTGCTCCCCCAGTGTCTGAAGGGGACCCCAGATACTGCTTCTGGGGAGATGTTCTTGTTTATTCCATTTCACTTCCTGGCAAAGAGCTGATCTGAAAGGAGACCTCGCCAGGAACTTTCCAGGCAGACACTGATGAACGCAGAGGTTCAGTGAACGGCGGGCTGTGGTTACAACTCTGCTTTCTGCAAGTCAGCAGTGGCACCTCAGAGTGTACATGCGGGTCAGGATGCTCCTAAAAACCATCTGGTTTTGCACACGATCCCGATCACACTTAGGAGAACATTACCTTCTCTAGATATGTTTCTTGTGGGCTGAGGAATGCTACAAATAAGGCTTCGATTGAGCAACCCATGAAGAATAGATTCTTTACACTTAAAATACAACATAATTTGTCTGCTTTTGAGCTTTTATATACCAGAAATTACACACAAAGTTTTCTTCCAAAAGACTAGTTAGTAATGAAGCAGCACCTCACAGTAATAAAAGATTTGGAAGCCAGGCCATCTGCTTTCAAATCTTGGTTCTTAGGCTGCTTACTAGCTTAGTGGACTTTGAGAAAATTGTTTCCTGAGTACATATTTCTTCATCTGTAAAATTAGGAAAGAACAGCATAGAGTTGCTGGAACGATTCAGTGCATTATGAAAATACTTTATCTCAGAGTTAGCACATCATTAGGTGCTAAATAAATAGTTATTGGAATAATGATAATAATCTTTCAGAATGATATTTGATGTAGCAATAAAATTTCGAGTAGAATTCAATATAGAGTCCACCCTCAGGAGTCATTTGATTCAACTCATTAAATTAGGCAGAGAATGGAAATTTCAGCTTCTTGGATTGATTATTCTAAACTTAAAGTTCTTCATTACAGGAATAAAAGTCATTTGAATTTCCTTGTCTGTTAAATGAGTGGGTTGGATTAAATTCTAAGGTACTGTCCAAGCAAAAAGGAAAAAATTATGTTTCTAACATCCTTTGTTGACAGTAAGCTGAACATGTTGCATTCTGGAGTTATTTTATTTATTTCAATTTTTTAAGCCACCTGAATGAGCATCAAAGTTTTCTATATATGTGACCTTTATTTTTAACACTGTTTGGTATCTTACTGATTTTTGAGTTGTGGAAATCACTGGGTATTTCCTGTACCTGGCAGTTCAGAAGAAGAATTCAGCAATATCACCCTGGCTTTGGCCGGGAGTTTTGGGACGCTTCGCGGGGTCCCCAGTAGGTGGCGCTGTTGTTTTAAAGCAGCGACTCTTACCCGGACCAGAACGGGGATGTGACCTGTGTCTGGAAACCCGGAGTTAAAAGAGCATCATCCGGGAAGGTCCTGTCTTACGGGTCATGGGAAGAACCCAAAGTAGCCGTCTGCCTCCTTTCCCCCCTCTAGGTGCGAACGTGAACGTGAAGACCAACAACCAGGACGAAGAGACGCCCTTGCACACGGCGGCGCACTTCGGGCTCGCGGAGCTGGCGGCCTTCTACGTGGAGCACGGGGCGGCGGTGGACAGCGTGAACGCGCACATGGAGACCCCGCTGGCCATCGCCGCCTACTGGGCGCTGCGCTTCAAAGAGCAGCAGTACAGCCCGGAGCATCACCTCATCTGCCGCATGCTGCTGGACCACGAGGCCGAGGTCAACGCTCGCGACGACGACTTTAAGTCTCCCCTGCACAAGGCGGCCTGGAACTGCGACCACGTGCTCATGCACATGATGCTGGAGGCCGGCGCCGAGGCCAACCTCATGGACATCAACGGCTGCGCCGCCATCCAGTACGTGCTCAAGGTCACCTCCGTGAGACCCGCCGCCCAGCCCGAGCTCTGCTACCAGCTGCTGCTGAACCACGGGGCCGCCCGGATATACCCGCCCCAGTTCCATAAGGTGGGTCCCTGGGGCAGCTGGGACTGTGCTGGCTTGGTCCCAAGTCGCTGCGCGCAGCAAATAAAATGCATTTTTTTGGTAAAATACACAAGTCAGATCCCATACTGAGGACTGCTCTCATTTTAAAATTTAATATGCAACAGAGAAGTTTGAGGAATAGATCAGCTCACTAATGTGGGGACCACAAAACACACATTAAGAGAAATTTTACTGAAGTCTCAGTTAGAGAAAATTAGCTAAGACATGACCCGAAATAAAATTCTGTGAAATCAACTGTTGAAACATCCTATTTGACCTCAGTTGTGAATTTTTAACCCTCTGCAATTTTGAAATTTTTTTTTCCTTTTTTTAAAATCTTTATTGGTACATTAAATATACACATCATGATTGCACTCCATAATGGGGATTTGTACCAGTATAAGACACAACTTAATTCTCATTTTTTCCTATAGCCCTACCCACCCTACCGCCCCCCCATATACATAATAATTTTGAATTTTTAAATGCATTTTGAGTCATGGAATATTTTCATATTGAAACCATTATATATACAGTAGTCTTAGAAATAAGATCCAATCATTAAAACCTACAAAAAATCAGCAACTGATATTAAAAGCACAGTGACCCATTGCTTTGAGTTATGGATATCTGCTGTGTAGGTTGCATCGTTTCTGAATTATACATTAGCTCTGTGTATTTGGATAGAATAGCAAATGTTCACAGCTCCCAATGTGACTGTACCACCCTCAGGGTTCAATATGACATTGTTCCTGTGTCTAATCTGTAACTTGTCCTGGGTACAGAAGCTCATTTGTTCTAGTCTTAGCCAAGCCATTCACATCAGGCTGAGAAGCATGGCCTTTAGTCAAATCTGAGACTCTTCCTGCAGAGTCACAAGGGGGTGACTGAATATGCAATTTTACCGTGCTCAAACTTAATTTCTTTTCCGTGAAATGGGTCTGTGCAGACTCATCCCAGCACTAGAGAGAAGTTGGCCCTACACATCATTCATGGCAGGACCCCGAGGTGGGTGCCGCACATTCTCTACTCTCTCAGCCACGTTCTGTCCTTGGAGCATGTCTCCAGTTGCTTCCCTTGACTAGTTCTGTGTCTATAATTCCCTCAATCTTCTTCTGTCTCTTTTCCTGCACATCCTTCAAGTGGAATCTCTAGATGACAGCAGCTATCTCTCCAGGAGAGCTCCCTTTCTTCCAGAAGAAAGGACGAAGAGAGACAGGGCGGGAAGGGGTCATAAGGACATCTTCTCCCACGTTATCCATGAATGATGATAGTCTGATGGAACTAAATGAACTAAATGAGACAATATCTCAGAAGTGCTTAGGATGGCACCTGGTGCTTGGGAACCATTAATCAATTGATACCTGTCCCTGCTGTTACCTTCCATATGTGCTGAGCAGGAGAATCCTTGCTGCAGGACCTGTCTGGCTTGCCAAGGTCATCTCCAGAAGAACAGGGTGTGCCTGATCTCAGGGTAGAGATTGAACATTAAACATCTGACACTCCTTATTCATCGACAGAATGAAGTAAGCTCCTGTGAGAATAACTCTAAGACTCCCGCCACAGGCTCTTTTCAGAGCTGTATCAGTGAGACTGTGCATTTGACCCAGTGTCTTTTCCCCAGTAAGGAGTCTGTGATTAGGGTGAGGTTCCAGGTCTTTTGCAGAAAGACTGTTCTCCTTGAGAAACCAGCAAGGCAAGTGAAGAGCAGAAGCTTAATGGACATATGCACAAGTCCTGCTTTGGCCACTTCTGTGCTGCGTGACTTGTAAAAAAGGCCCTTGACCATGGACAGCTACCTGCCTCCCGTGCACAGGAGGGCAACAATATGGATTTTTCTGGACTATGTGAGCCATGAGTGAGACGTGTGAGCCACAGATCCCAGGGTGGTGATCAGACCTGGGTCCCTCTTTGTGTCTTTTTCGAAGGATGTGCTCATGGCCCAGTGCAAGAGTCCCTCCCAGCAGCCCAATTGATGGCTCCACCAGCCTGTAAAGTGGGCACATCATCGTGTGCCTCAAGGAGCACCATACCCTTTGGGTTTCCTATTTGGTTCTACTTGCCCTTCAAGTACCTCTGGTTTGGATGTATGCTGGAGATATAAGATCGAGTTGGCTGCTGGAGCTGACTGCTGTTGTAAACATTTTTGTTCTACCCAACAGAATGTGGAAGAGAGCTGGCCCCCCTTCAGGGGGAAAACTAGAGAAAAAAACTATCAATGTACTATGCAGATACTGGGAAGTGATTTAGAATAACTACCCGGCAGTTAACTTTCCAAAAGAAAAGTCATCTTTTACCACACATCAACGCCTGACTCATTTATCCAGATGATAAAGTGAGTTGTTCCCTCATGGATGCAAAATTCAGCTTCCTTATTTATAAGGAGCAAGGTCAGAGCTGAAGATACAGTTTTCCAAATACAAAGCAAATTTGTAGGAGGCGTATTTCATTGAAAGCCAATGTGTAAATAATATAAGCGAGGGAAAAAGAATTATAGGGGCTACAGTTGCTTTCCAGGGTACAAAAGGACATTGGATTTTCTTTCCTCCAAGCATAATTCAGAAGGAAGTGATTCTCCAGAAAGCAAGATTGAGATTTCTTTTAGGGCAAGAGAGATTTTTCTAAGGAAGAGAAAAGTAACGTGAAAGGGTGGGGTGGGGGGGTAAGGATTTGGGGTGCTCTTGGACAATGCTGATAGAACCTCAGCACACAAACGGCTCCCTTTGATGATCAAGTATATTTCTGGACAGAAATAGGTCCATAAATAAGGGTGGCGGTAACTTTAGAATTTCTCTATTGAAGTGACTTGCAAGTGATGTTTGGGTTGCAAGAGTTGCATAAAGACATTGAATGTCCTTTTCAACAGGTGGTGTACTTATCTGTGCTTTTAAGGGCTAGATGATGAGGGAAGGTATCTAAAGCTCTGTCCAGCTGCAGAAAGAACTATCCCCAAAACCATTATTCTATGGTAGGGGAACAAAGATAATGTCAGAGACTCACAGAATAAGTTCCTTGGGCATTTTCTATTCTGCAAGTTGGCAATGGCAAAGATGAGACAGTGGCTTCTCCTTTTGGAGCGTGCAGTTCATCCTGGGAGTCAGGTAGAGTGCTGATCTGGTGTTTTGTGTGGCTCTTGGTGGAATCATTGCTGAGGTCCTGGCAGCTATGGGAGGAGCCCAGAGCACCAATGAAGAGCATTGGGTTAACAGGAACCCTTCATGCTCCAGGAACTTGGGTCTAGTGTCAGTGGAAAACTTAGGAGTCAGTGTGTCAGGAAAGACTGACTTCAGCAGGGACAAAGTCTAGACTTTGTGCATCTCAAGTCTGCAGTAGGTTAAGATGGAGAATCACTAATTTTTTTTTTAACTCTAATGAAAGATAAGAAGTGTGATACACAGGAGGCAAAAGGAAGCACCACATGTGCGAATTTCAGCTCCTCAACTATGCATACATTGCATTGTACCCCTTACTTGGTCTGAACTGTTTTGGAAAAGGAGCTGAGAATAGAATTGCTAGATAAGATACTAAGTGCTGAGTTAAATATGAATTTCAGATAAATAATAAGTAAATTGTAGTGCAAGTCTGTCTCAAGCAATATTTTAGATGTAATTACACTAAATATGATTTCTTTCCTCCCTGAAATTTGAATTTAACTGGGCAGTCGGCACTATGATGATTTACTAAGTCTGACAGCCTCGCTGAGAAGTGGGTCATGTGTGACAGTACCTTGTGGCTGTACCCTGTTCTTCTGTCATCTCTGTGTTCTTGAGGAGAGGAGAAGAGGGATACCTGCCTGGGTAGGGTCAGAATAAGCTATCTGCATTGGGAGAGGCTCCTACAAAGCCACTGCTCCCAGCATGAGCCAGAACAGCCTGGAATTCACACAAAACAGAGGTCAGTTTTCAGAGTAATACCTAAACTGAGGATAAGTACTTATAATACATTTTCTCTGTGGCTTTTTGTTTTCAAATTTTACAGAATAAGTATATTTTGATATAGTCCTCAGACTAATTTCCAGAATCATTTTTTTGTATTGGTAACTGCACTTTTTCATTACTTTGGATTATGCAATTGATTACCAATCCTCTTCTCTCCATGGGCCAAACTTCTAGAAAGAGTGTACCTGGAAGTCTTTGTGGGGAAGAAGCTCTTTCCATATTGACTACTAGCAAAATCTTTGTGGTCACAAGATAATTCTTTTGAAACAAAAGTGAAACCCATATTTCAAGATCCTCATCTCCAAATGAGAGGTTGTGAATGATATCTCAGGGGCCTTGCAGTTCTAACATTCAGTTGTACTATGATGGTAGTTTATAGCCGGTGTTCAGAACATTTCAGCGTGTTTAGTTGTGTGTGCTTTTCACGTCAGCCTCATATGTGCTGTGCTTGTTGTAGGTCCAAAGAAAATAGCAGACCAATTTTCCAAGATTAAAATGTTAGAACGTTACCTACCCACCGACAGCGGTGAACCCAGAGAGACATCCTCTGGCTCATTTGCTGTGGGTTCAGCATTGCTGACTTCTCAGAGATCCTAAGAGCAAGGGGTGACTGGCTCCAGCTTCCTTTTTACCTGTTATGAATCAGTTATACGGGACAGTTCTTTGCTTAGACCTAACTTTGTGGACTGTGGCCAGAATACGCGTGTGTTTGGATTCTCTTGCTAAGTGTGGTGTGCACTTTCGGACCTGGATATTGGGAAACATGATTCTCACCCTTTCTCCAATTTGAAACCTCAGTACATATGTTTGCTGTGTGATGGCTTAGGACTTGATGTGGAATATCAGGAATTTCAGCAGGTTGTTAAATGCAATCCATTATGAACAGTAAGCCATGCCAACAGACAAGAAATTGTATTGAAAGCAAGAAGAATAAATGATAAAAACACACTACTTCTTCATTATCTTTCTCCACATTGTATAGTCATTTTATTCTATATATCTCCGCTTGCCTTATTTCTATCTACTATTTCTGTATGATGGAAACTCTTGACAATATTGAGCAGATCTTGGTTTATCATTTTGTTTGTATCTAGACTTAAGAAATTAGTGAACAGCATGATTCTAATGCAGATTAAATTTTAGACTTGTTGCAGGATCATGTGATGATTTCTGCAATGCAAACAGTCCCACTGTGGTGAGTTTTGAGCCACAGAGATGAGGTTGGGAGAAGAAGAACACATACAGACATAATGGATGGAGAAAACATTTTAAAAACGTTTTTGGGGCAGTTCCATTGGAGGTAGCATTGATGGATTTTGAAACTGATTATTGAAACTTCTGTGAACTGAAAGCCAAACAAACCCCTTCCCTTTAACTTTGGGCATTGGGTACTAGTAACAAGAGAAACATAACAACACAGCATCCTAACCCTCCCTGCCTTTTTAATCCATTTTTGCTCCTCCCTCTTGGTCCACAGATTTATCTCTCTACTCCCCATTACCTTTCAGTTTACTCTTCATGTATACTTTTGGTTTCTCATACAAGAAAAACTATCTGATATTTAAGCTGGTGAGTCAAATTTACTTCCTTAGCATTGTGGACTCAATAGGCACCCATCTCCCTACACATGACTGAAGTTTCTGTTTCTTTACAGGCCTCACTGTTCTTTCCCACAGCCCACCACTCATCATTCCTGGGATTGAGGAGAACCTGCTGGGACCCACCCAGCTCCCTCTGCCACCTGGCTTTGATATTTGTGTTTTCTCTGGAGCTTTGCCTCACAGTGCTCAAGGGAGACCAGATCATCGTTAAGTTAGTTTTTCATTACTTACTGACTTACATTACTCTCTGACTCTTTGAAAAATCATGGTCTTTTCTGTTCCATCAAGTAGAAAACTCCTTGAAGACAAAGAAGAGGTTATAAGCTACTCAGCTCTACTCTCCTGGTACCACACCAGTGCTCAGTAAAGGCATTACTGGGTGGGCTAAACCCTCCCAATGAAGAACAAAAAACAGCTTCCATTGGCCTGTCAAGTCAGTGCCAAGGTCTTTACACTGCCTTCCAGGCACACTGTCAGATGCCTCCATCTTTCCTGTTCTCATCACTGACTCTTGCCTAACAAGGGACCTTTCTTTGGTATGCGTTCTTTACTATCAGCAGACCCCCCCACACACACACACACATGTATTGCAATGATAATGTCTCTGTAGCAGTTTTGCTTGAGATTTCAAGACATGAAGTTTTTATCATCTGAATTGCATTGGAGAACACAAAGCCAGATCACTAATGAGAAAACCAGTTTTGGGATCATTTGCTCAGTAGCAATAGGTTAAGGTAGAGTCAGAAAGGGAAATCAGGAGATATTTTTTTCTTTTGCAGAAAGTCATTGAGTAGAAGCATTGCTTCCTTCTAATGGTGGAGGGTGAGAAGCACTCTAAGTGGCCCCTTCAGATGGCTTCACTTATGTTCTTTGACTTCAAGAGGATAGAGATGATATGTAATTCATAGTGAGAAAATTAAAAAAGCATGTCTGGCTGCTTGTCTGCTGGCAAAGGAGAGAAAGGTGACATTAAATTGGAGTCAGGAATGTTATCACTGTTGAAGGAACATCATCAGTGGATCATTTCTTGACCACACTTGAAAGCCAAGTAGAATCTATTTGAAATCTAATTGTACTTCTAGTGATCAGGTCACCGCAGGAGAAGGAGTGGAGAAGTTCTGTGGGACACAGAAGTTTCTGTAGAGAGTGAGGACTGAGTTTTGAGGGACCAGTCTGAAGAGAAGCATTGTCTGTGTCTAGAGAGGTGAGTATTTCCAAGTTGGGGGAATTTCTGTAGATTTCATAACATTTCCTGTAACAGGAAGAGACCACGATAGAAGACATCCATGTGAAGTTGCACTGGGACTCACCAAGACTTTTCCTTCTCTTCTGCTTCATCAAAGTATAGAGCAATGCGGTGAAAGGAGAAAAAATAAGGTGGAGAAATGGAGAAGCCCACTGAGATGTTCTTCTTATAACATCAGCTCTTCCATACTTTGACATTGAGTTTCCAGCAATTCCATTCGGTTCTGTCAGAATCTGGAGTCAGATTCTCCACGTTGTGGCTGACTGTTGGCATCAGAGCACACAAGCTGTGGACTCGGTCCCACGAGACTGCCCTTACTTTAGATATCAAAGGTCAGGAAGTCTCTCCTGCTTTCCTATATTTCTGCTTGGTCAGCTGCAATTTGGAATCCTCAGAACTTCCTCTTTGGGTTTGATTATTAAAGTGACTCATAAGACTCAGGGAAATGATATTTATTGGTACATTGGTTTCTTACACAAATTGCATAACTCAGAAACAGCCAAACATGCAAGAACTACAAATTTATCCAGGGTGGTGAGAGAGAGAGAAAAAGAGAGAGAGAGAGAGAGAGAGAGAGAGAGAGAGTGTGTGTGTGTGTGTGTGTGTGTGTGTGTGTGTGTGTGCTAAAAATTCCAACACTTTAATTAATGTTTGTTCTTTCTTGTTGAAAGAAGCATCCTATGAGTGGCCGGAGATTCTTGTGTTACACTGAAAATCCTGAAGGTTTTAGTAGCTCTGTACCAGAATCTCACACTATGTAGTATATCCCACCACAGGATTTTGTTTTCCATTGGATCCTTCAAGGTTGAGGCAGATCTGGAATATAAGACAGAGGAGCTGGTTACTTGAAACAGTTTGTGATTTCAATTATCCACTCAATGTGGATATTTTTATTACTGAAATTACATTTTTCTTGTGTGTGAAGAAACTGGAGAGCTTTATCACATTACACAAGAACTAGAAAAAGTGTGGTTCCTGTCAGGAGCAGGAAATAAAAGTTCTAGAGAGTTGTTTTGTAATCAGGGAAAGAGAAAGTATGAAGATGTTTTTGTTTTACGCCATACCTCTCTTTCTGATCACTGTACTATTTGCTGATGCTCTGCACACAGAGAGCATGTGTGATGCACCTGCAGGCAGGCAGGGCTGGTGTTGGGTCCACTACAGACCTTCCCATTACCTGGGATTGAAGGCTAACCTCAGCTTCTCTGGGAAATCTTTCCTGACTGGCCCCAATCCACACGGTAGTCCTCCTTGGAATCTGAATAGCCCCCCCCCTTTTTTTTTTTTAGGCTTTTTTGAGACAGGGTCTTGCTTTGTAGTTCAGGCTGGCCCTGAGCTCAGCCTCAAACTCACATCACAGCAATCCTCCTGCCTCTACCTCCTGAGTGCTGGGATTACAGGCATGAGCCACCACGCCTGGCACTGTGGTATGTGGTACTGGTTGCTGCTGGGCGTGAGTCTCCACGCCCAGTATGGTATGTGGTTACCGGGGATCAAACCCCAGGTCCTTGCGTTTGCAAGACAGGCGCCGGAACCACTGAGCTAAATCCCCGGCCCAGAATAGGCCCCATTTTTAACCACATGGTCTAATCTGTACAGACCAACTATTTGTCTGCACTGATCTTGTTTTACATTTGTATTTTTGTCTCTTATCCTTATGACAAACCTCTTGCCAGAGACCAGCTTGCTTTACTTTTGGAATATTTCTTATGTATTCTCATACTTATAATTTAATAAATCTACTCGATGGATTGATGATATAAGTGCAAAGTTTGTGGCTTCGTCAAAGATTGGTTGCTATACTTCCAATTTCATTTAAGCTAAAATATAAAGGATAAGCTGGGGGTTTAGCTCAAGTGGTAGCCCACCTACTTTGGAAACACAAGGACCTGAGTTCGATCTCTGGCATCACTAAGTAAGCAAGGAAATAAAGAAATAAATAAAAATAAAATATAAAGGATAACCTTTTTCTATTTTGAGGGAACTCCTAGAACTATTTTAACTTTCTTTCTTTTTTGATTAGTCAAAGAACTATTGAACAAAATGTGCTAGTAAAATATCTACATTTTATATCATGCTTTATTTGTTGATAAAAATCTCTCAGGTTCTTACTTTCTTTGTTATCACTGTGTCTTCCCTGGGTGGTGAAGGAAATTAGTTTGATTTTATTAATCTGCCTACCATTCACGGTGACTGGTAGTGTGTTTGAAAACTCAAAGGCATCAGAATTCTCAAAATCACATCAGTGCTCTTTGGCTCAAGAGATCTCTCACCTCCGTCCTGCGTTACCGAGACTGTTTCCACCTGGCCATGCTCTGTGAATTCGTGCTACGTCTGTGAGCAAAGTGCATGGGTCACATGTATGCATTGAGTAGGTGACAATGTGCTTTCTGTAGGTGATACAGGCTTGCCATTCTTGTCCCAGAGCAATTGAGGTCGTGGTCAATGCCTATGAACACATCAGATGGAACATGAAGTGGAGAAGAGCTATCCCCGACGATGACTTGGAGGTGAGCAAAGAGTCTGCTGTGGTTTTTCCCATGAAATACTGCTAGATGATGATGCAAGTACAGACCTTTCTACTTTAAAATATTGGATCTGGGAATTCTTTTAAAGCCTTTTTAAATATAATGAGATGAAGTGTGATAAAATACAGGTACGAGCATATATAGTTCATCACAGATGTGGCTTTAGAGAGTCTCTCGAGGGATTTCTTTATTTAAGGGCAAGATGAATAAATATGAAAAATGTCAGCTTTACTTTCTTTTCAATAATTTAGATGAATTAAATTATAATATTTGAGATTATTCATGTAACACTTTAACCAGGAAGTTATAATATTTTATGTGTATTATTTCACTCACTTTTAAATATTTTAAAGTAGTTATTAGTAGGCAGGAAGCCAAAAAGTCACATAAAAAGTCTCTGGCAAAGTCCCATCTTCTTGTGGACTTCCAGACTTTTCTGCCTCCCACCGGGCATTTTGTCTTTGAAGTCAAAGTCTGTCTCCAGCTCACAGGGAGAGACCAGACAGTCCAAAGTTGCCTGGGTTTAGAGGCCAATGGTGAGTTGTGCAATTTTATTCTGCTACTTATTAGCTAGCTTTCTTTTAAAAGTTATTTAATGGACTGGACTTCACTCATTCCCTGTTTTCATTAAATATCTGAATACATTTGTCACACAAGAAGCACACAAGACACGAGCGTAATTTAAAATTGCTGTTCTGGCTTTAATGAACCCAAAAAGTTCACACAAATGTATTTTATATATTTTCCTGCATTGTGAATTACACAATAGTGTTTTCTCTCCTCTCTCCTATGCCATCTCCTCCCCTCTCCATCTCAACTTCTGTTTAATTTTGTCCCTCATCAGAAACCGTAGGAAGCTGCCCTCTTGTGTGCAGTGAGGACTGAGACACCATTGTTGTTGTCACTAATGTACACTGCGGGGCTTCCTACCAGTCATCTTCTCGTCTTCCTTTTCAGAGGTACTGGGATTTTTACCAATCGCTCTTCAGCGTGTGCTGCAACTCTCCGAGGAGCCTCATGCATTTATCAAGATGTGCCATTCGGCGTGCGCTACACAACAGATGCCACCGAGCAATTCCTTTGCTTTTCCTCCCTTTGTCATTGAAAAAGTACTTGCTTTTAGAGCCAGAGGGAATCATTTATTAAGCCTTATGAGAGAGCAGTTCTCAGTCCTACATATTTAAGTGGACTCAAAGGGTAGACACAGTTTGCATAAATAAAATGATACTTGGGTTGATTATAACACTTCAGGGATTTCAAAAACATATTATAAATACAATGTCATCAATCCTAGACTATCATAATGAAGAGAAATAAACAGGCAAAGCTAAGGAATTTTCAAAGACAAGAATGTATTCAAAAGGTACTGATATTACATAAAAGCTGATAGGTATAGTATTCTTCCTAGATGCCTATGTATTTTGTTTAACTTTGCATATATTGTCTCACCTGAAAGGGGACCCAATTTTTCATACAGTCAATCTCATTTTCTGTCTGATAGTAATACGTTTACATTACTGTTCTGTTTGCAACATGGTAAGTTTTGGATCAGCTTCTTAAGACTGGTGTGTCTTCCTGCAAGACTATTCAGCAGTAATTAACTGTCACTAGTTTTGTAAGCTCCCACCCCCTCCATCCAAGATCCTCAGCTTGTTTTAGTGAAGAGTGCATGTGTGTAGTCACAGCGAGATCTCTGCGTTAAATTAGAGATGAAGAAAGACTAGTGCGCTTCTTAGTTGGGAATGGACATTTCAGTGCACACACACATTGACTGGAGACTGGAGAGTAGGACAGGAGTCCACTGTCATTCCCACCCTCCAGTGTGTCCCCACCCAGCAGAGAATCCAGACGTACAAGCAGGTGACTACAGGGCTATGGGAAGGGGCAAGGGTGCAGGTGCTGCTGACCTTTCAAGGTTGTGTTCCTGACATAAAGTGTGTGATTTTTCTTTGAACCATGAAGATGAAAAATGAAGTTATTGTGTAAAGCAAAAGGGTATCCTTTGATTGCTAAAGTAAATGTGTTTTACTTTTAAACATTTAGTTTCTCAAAATGTAGACATTATTTTATTTTGATGAGTTTTCCTATTTATTATTTCCCCAAACTCTGAGAAAAATACCCCACATTGATGCCTCCTGTGTATATGACCAAGGAATTTAGGAAAGTGGGTAAAAGTAATGTGAAAACACTTAGCTGATTATCTGATCACTTTTTCAAACTGATTGACATTTCTGAGTATGTTAGCTGAAGGATAAGGTGCACTTCATGGTGATCGCTGGCTTCAGAAAATAAATTGGTGAGACTTGTGAAAATGATAAGTGACTGAAAGACTCCAGAAGTTAAGGGTATTACTCAGACTTGCTAGTGAGTGGTTTGCAGGAAGAGATATAAATAGATGATTCCCTTCTGGGACACCGTTGCCTCATTTTTTTTGTTCTTGTGGATCACTTTCAGATCAGCTCATTGCCTCCAGAATCCCTTTTTAGAGGCTAAAAGGAAATAATTAAATGCAAACAAATCTATTTGCCATTGTGAAGAGGTTTCTTTTGCCTGTGTGCTCTTTTGTCTTACTTAACTTCCTATGCTTGAGAATTGAACAGTGATGATGTCGAATCATCCCCTCAGCTACCACTAGGCTGGACTTCTAAGTCGTGATTCTTACTCCCTATGCTGAGTAGGAAAAAACATGTGAGGTGTAGCCATCTTTTTCTGAAGGGTCGTTGCTCAACAAATTTGAGGAAAATATTTTATACTAAAACAAGATCTTTCCCATGAAACAGAGTATTGACTTTGCCTAACTTACTCATATAAAACACGAACCCCTAAAAAGTGATTTGTTTTGAAATAGAACACATCCTAGAATTCCTGTGAGCTTCCCTCCATCCTCAGGGGTACGCTGACAGAAAAACTGGTGACAGATGGACTCGGAACAAATTGACCCGTTGAGGAGAAGAGGAGGCAGCACTTCTCCCCTGGGGGAATTAAAATGGTTCTCACCTGGCTTGAGCCTGTTTAAACATTCGTATTAATTTAGCACAGAATACGTGGCTGCTTATTTTGAAGTCTTATCGTGTTAAAATTTTTATTTAGAGAACATAAATAAAGCTCTTTTGTTTCCTTCTCTCTTCATCCATATTCTACTTACCAATAAGATTGGTTTTCCCAAAACCACATTGACTTTTCTGCAGTGACATTGAAGAAGTCTCTGGGTTTAATTGGTTTATTATTCAACATTTAAAAGGGAAAAGACAGCAATGAATTATGTCTGTAAATAATTCTTATTTTATTTTATTTTATTTTATTTTTTTAAGGTTTTTTGAGACAGGGTCTCGCTTTGTAGTTCAAACTGGCCCTGAGCTCAGCCTCAAACTCACATCACAGCAATCCTCCTGCCTCTGCCTCCCGAGTGCTGGGATGACAGGCGTGAGCCACCACACCCGGCACTGTGGTATGTGGTACTGGTTGCTGCTGGGCGTGAGTCTCCACACCCAGTGTAGGTACGTGGTTACTGGGGATCGAACCCGGGTCCTTGCGCTTGCAAGACAGGCGCTGGAACCACTGAGCTAAATCCCCAGCCCCTGTAAATAATTCTTTCAAAAGAAAGTAAAGGATAAATGTGGCTGAACACACAATAAAGGTTACTGCTGTAGGAGCAAGTGTTTAAATACAATAAAAATCAGGCCGGGGATATAGCTCAGTGGTTCTGGCACCTGTCTTGCAAGTGCACGGGCCCAGGTTTGATTCCAGGTAACCACATAACAATAATGGGCATGGAGACTCATCCCAGCAGCAACCAGTACTACATACCACAGTGCCAGGTGTGGTGGCTCACGCCTATAATCCCAGCACTCTGGAGGCAGAGGCAGGAGGATTGCTGATGTGAGTTTAAGGCTGAGCTCAGGGCCAGCCTGAACTACAAAGCAAGACCCTGTCTCAAAATAAATAAATAAACACTGTACTGAGTCATTTTCTTCTATTTCCTGCCATTTCTGTCATCCCAAAGTTTTTCATCTCTCTTCCTTCTCAGCATCTACTCAACACTGGACAACACAGCAGAGGAAGCTGTGTCCTCATGATGCCTTTGTTACTTTCTGGGAGAAATTTCTGTAAATAGACTTCTAATATCCTGAGGAGAAAGAAGCTTGTCTTCTGAAAATTGGATCAGAAGTAGAATTTCTGATGTGAAGAAAAGCCCACACACGCCGCTTCTTCCACACCTCCAGATCTACACTGCCTTGTGTTCCTCTTTTAATCATCTAGTGTTAGGTCTGTAATTTGTTCTTCTCCTTGGAACCCAGTAGGTTGTGATAAAAATCGCAGTTGTCAAAAGATGATGGAAAGGTTAAGAAAAGTAAGAGACCATTCACTGCTGATTACATGAAAAGGAAAGATATCTGAGCTTTACATTTTAATTATTTGTCTTTCTGTTGATGAAGAGCTAACAAAGTTCTAAGGTGATATACACTTTAGAAACTTTTAAAAATTCTAGCTGTTTGTTCCAGTTGCAGACACCATAAAAAGTGCCTAGCAGAAATTTCTTCTCACTTTCTGTACACCTGTGTGCTACCGTCAGATGCCCTGAGGTTCAGTGCCAGTGTCTATCTGTCTGGATTCAGATGCCAGCTCGCACATATTCAAGCAATCCACCATCTAGGGAAAAGGATGCCATACTTTAGTTTCCTTATTTGTAAAATTGAAATAGTGGTATAGACATCATAGAACTTTGATAGGACTGTTTTGAGGGTAAAGTGTTAACAGATTAAAATGCATAGAACAGCAGGGCACATAGTAAAGATTGGATTATTACTGCTCTCTTTGTCATTGCTGTCATTGTTATCATTTGTAGATAAAGCTACCAGGGGGGAATCTGGCCTTTGAGTGACACCATGGCTGTAAGAGGTACATGGAAAGTTCCTTTTCACTTTGAGAGATGCAGCAGGAGCTAGGCTCTTTAACGGTAGCTGGCGATCGCTGGACAGAGGAGGAAGCACAACTCTTCCATCCTTTCTTGACCTTCTTGGGCTGTTTTTGAGGTGAGAAATAGAAATAGAAATGACTTTAATGTGGAGGTTAGCAAATAAGCAGGTGAATTAATTTTTGAAACTTTGTCCTTCTGTAAGTGAGTTTATCATGGAGGTGATGTCTTTTCTATTTCCTGAAGAATGTGGGGTCATTTGAAATGGACTGTGTGGACCAAAAGGGTTATTTATCTCTTTCCACCCCAGTTGAGGAAAGAGGAGGAGGAGATGGGAGGTATGTAGATTAGCCATGAGTTGCCTCACAATGAGAACTGATGGTACAGCAGAATGAAGAGAGGGCTGGTGAATTCAATCCCTTTTCCCCTCTGCTTTCAAGAATGTCTTCAGCTCTACTGCACACAGGGTTCTGGGTTAGATGAGGGAGGAAAACAGGAATATTGTTTTCAAGTCATCAGAAGAGTCAGTGTTTTAGTTGCTCAACATTTTTATTTGCTTTTACTAAGAAGTAAGACTAAAAAGTACACAGTGCTTCTTCTAATTAGATACTATCTAAATGGAGCTATTTCTCTAGCCAGGATGATGTGAAATGGCTGAGTAGAAATGATTTTCAAAACCTATATTTCAGTGCTAAATTGCCTTTTTCATGTTTGGTCACACCTGCCACCAATGAGAAGCAATGCATGTAATATGCAAGTCCATCTTCCAAAAAGCAGTTGCTTTCTCTCCCTCTCTCTCTCTCTCTCTGTCTGTCTCTCTCTCTCACTGTCTTGCAACCCTAAGTGTTTAAATTTCTTTACTAATTGGTTTTCTCAGGTAGAGGTATGCCTCAATGATATTGGATAACAAGTATGCAGATATATGCTAATCCAGACAAGGAAATGAAATAGTGACAGTACTTTGTACTTTCTAAATGAAAGAAACCGCTGGATTTGTTTTTAGTGCTTATGGAGCAAGAAATAATGGAACAGAACAAAACTATCATTACAGGACAAATAAGGGGATTGTGGATGGAGAAGATGGGTAGAAGTTCCAGTCTCCCAGGTGCTGTGCTCAGGAACAGAAAGCCAGGTGCGCACCCTCTGCCTGATCCACACCGACAGGGACCTGGACGGCAGTGTGTGATTCACAAGCAGCGGGTATCAATGGAAAGGACCACCTGTCTGATGGAGGACACAGGATATACACACCAAACACCCATTCTCTTTTCCCTGCACACACATAACATTTACCAATCAGTGAGAGCCCAGGTGCTGGTTCGGGTGGTCAGTGGCATAAGGATGGAAGGCAGATAGTTCTCTATGAACAAGGGTGGTCTTGATTTGTGACCATATCAAAAGTAGAGTTTGGGTAAGAGTAGGGCATTAGAGGGGCAACATTTAAGGGGTGTGAGTACCCCTGACCAAAGGTCAGTGCTAGATGTACAATGGGTAATTACTGTCATTGGCAACACTAACGGGGTGAAAGGAGAAGATTATACAGTAATAGAGTACAGGAAATAAGATTCTAAGTGCTGGGTAGGACCTGAGGAGGAGACGTCCTGAATCAGGGAGAGGCACCTGGTGAGCTAGGAAACACAGTTATCATCTTCATAATTATATTTTGTCCAATCATAACTTTTAGAGCAATAACTATTATGATCAAATTAGATAATATACAGAGGGTAATTTATCATTTTGGAGCATTTTCATGATGTCTACGACCAGATAATTGCCTTACTCTTACCTTCAACTCACCTTTCATGCCAAAACAACCAATTCTGGAGTTTTGAAATTGAAAAAAAGCCAAACCAAAAAAAAAAAAAAAGACTGAACATGACATGAATTATTTTTCTTCTCATGCTAAACACTCCAAATCTATGGACTGATTTATTTTTGAGTAGAAAAAGGGATAGCCTTATATTTTTTAAATATCAATCAATCAAGATGTTCTTTTAACTGCATTAAGCAATAGAATCGTTTTCCAGGGCATCAGACACTGATAGAAGAGGAGCAAAGGTGGATGCTAGGATGCTGAAGTTCTAAACACAGCTCTGTTTGAGTGGCCAGCTATTTTCAGAAGCACTGATATAGCTGCAGCTTTTCAGGGCTCCGAAGTCCTGGGACTGCTGAGGTCAAATGGACACCTCCGTGGGTGAGCTGTCTGGGGAACACAGGCCTCAGCAAAATGCTCTGAGTAATCACTGGCTAGCACCGTGGCAAAGACACAAAAAGCCTGAAGAGGGTTTACTGGCCTGGGTTAGGTGTGGAGTATGGCACAGGAGAAAAGCAAGGTCAATGAAATGGAGTGCATTAGGATTTGGTCTTAATGCCTGGAGAAATATGAGCCAATTTCTTAATTCAAGTGTCAATTCTTTATGTGACTTACAGTGACTAGACACTTGATACACAATACATTTCAGAGAGCTAAATGAAATGACATGAGAGCTGCATCTATGACAGCATCATGTATGTAAATCCTCCCAAAATGCCCAGCAGAGGTGTGTGTGTGTGTGTGTGTGTGTGTGTGTGTGTGTGTGTGTGTGTGTGTGTGTCTGAGAGAGAGAGAGAGACAGAGACAGAGAAACACACAGAGAATGTGCAATATAACACAGGAGGACATGGAAGAGTTTCTAAGATATGTGTACAGCTTGTTTTTTGCTGAGCTTTGACTGTAATAATTTTGAGCTGACACTGAGAAGCAAACTCCTCCAAGCTGAGGATCAACGTACCTGCTTGCTGCAGGGTAGGCTGCAGGAGCCTCTGTGCCAGACGTTCTCCTGCCTTGAGTCTGCCCCACACAGTGACTGGCAGTTCTTACTTCTAAAAGGTAGCTCTGAGGAATATTAACCCCCAAAGCTCAAAGAAAACAAAGGGATAGTCTACAGCAAATTTCCTTAATCCTTGATTTATGTTTTCAAATAAATCTGTTCTGCCCTTTCCTGAGATGAAATGTGAGTATAAAGAAGAGCTTTTAGTACAAGGAGTTCATCCTGGTTACATAAGTTGAAAGGAAAAACAGCAACAACAAACACAATCACAACTGCAACCGCAACACAACAGCAATATTATTTGTTGGTTTCTATATGAGTATTTCTGAAAGTGTATTAGTAATTCCATTAGCTAAATTTCATTTTCTCCTTCTCTCTCTCCCTCCCTTGTTAGCACTCCTTCCTTTCCTTCCTCCCTCCTTATCTTTCTGTCTTATTTTCCTTCTTTCTGGGGAGGCAGTATTTTTGTGTTTGCTTAGGAAGGATTTTGATGAGAGCCGTATCTGAAGACATTGGGATACTCTTGGGGACCACCAGTGACTGACAAGATTAGAAATTGAATGTGTTTAGTTTACACTTAAACCATGCAAATACTGGGCGAGTTTGTGCTTTTTTTTTTCTTTCCAATTCTTTGATTCATTATTCATAGTCATAGCCTGAAGGAATCAGTTTACACAAGAATTTTATGTCTAGTAACAGTTTATAGGTATGAGATGAGGGCCAAGCTAGAAGAAAAAACAACTAGAAAGACCACAGAAAGAAACACTTCCAGAATGAGTGTGTGTACTTCTGCCTGTTTCCCAAGTGGAATGGACAGAGATCCAGACCCCTCCTCTGGGTTATAGGTAGACCAGATGATGTTGTCAGAGTCCCACCTGGGATCGTAGATATACTTATCATGGGAGAAGCAAAAACAATTACTTTCTGGCATAAAAGTCAAATAAAGGGCCAGTTAGACTCACAGATTCAACTTGTCAGGCAGAAGTCCTCAGAAAATAGCATGGATTTTGACACTGATTCAACAAATATTTGCTGAGTGGGACTTTGTTCCCAGTGGGGACGCAAAGGTGACCCATGGCTGACAATCCTGTTTCTCGTGGGACTCTGAGTGGTTCTCACCCCAAGTCCTCAGTTCTTTTCCTGAGGTAGTTCCCACCTTGGACACTAGAAGTAACAACTTCTTTGAAGGGTTAATCAGTGAATAAATAAAATAACCTAAAGCACATTTATCTCAAGCTGATCATGGTTCATTTTTTTCTAAGTGCAAGATCAGCGCCTAAACCTCCATGCTTCTAGGCCAGTGCTCCACCACTGAGCCATCCTCTCAGCCTAACTTTTGATAAATTTTAAGTATTGTTCTAATCCTATTCTAGTTTTTCTTCTTGATCAGTCAGATTCTACAAGTGACTAATTTGTACATTCAACACACACCAGGAAAGGTTGGACAGGGTTGAACAACAAACACAGGGCAATAAAATGCACTACTACATGCTGCAGACTATTGGAGGAAACCAGGTCATTTGCAGATGTGCTTAAGTGTGCGATGGCAAACGCTGGTATGGCAGTGTCCATCCTTACACCAGCCAATGTTACCAGTTAAGATATCTCTCCTGATGAGGCCAGATCCAGACTCAGAATCCTCCTCCGCAGTGTCTAGGTTGCCCCTGCCAATGGATTGGCATTGATACGTGAGAAGAAATGAACTTTTATCTCTGGCTAAAAGTTAGCCATTCTCAGCACTACCAAGGACTCATGGTCACGCATTATATAAATAAAACACTGAAAGGAATTAGACAGCAGGTTGCTATTACTGGCTTCTGTTTATAGTTTTGATCAAAAATAGCATGGATTTTGACATTGATTCAACAAATATTTGCTGAGTGGGACTTTGTTGCCAGTAGGGACGCAAAGGTGACCCATGGCTGACAATCCTGTTTCTCGGGGACTCTGAGTGGATCTCACCCCAAGCAGAGACCCTAGGACATCTGCAGTGTTTATGAAAATATTAGTGCCCCCTTTACCTCTTCTATTTAAAACTTTAAAAGAAATAAAGCCAAGTACCTCCCTTGCCGCGCTATGATGTCATCGTCTGCTGGCCTATCTTACTGGGTTATAATCTCCTTAAAGAAAGCTGTGATCTCTCCAGATTATTAAAAATTAAATAAAATTTGTAAACAGTGAAACATAAAATCTTTCAATGTACAATCAGATACTGTTTTTTTTTAAAGTACCTTTGTTATTTTAATCAAGAAAAAGGCCCATTTATTACCCCACTGAGAAAGTTACTTTTTCCATCTCCCAGGAAATCCCCATACCCACAGAGAATGCTGTAGCATTTCTGCCACAGGTTAGTTTTACTTGTGGTTGGACTTCACAGAGTCTGAATTACACAGTACATACTCTCTGGTGCCTGGCTTCTTTCTCGTAATATTTTGGAAAGTCAACTATAATTTTGCATATAGCAGTAGTTTATAGTTCCTTATTGTTTAGAATTCCATTGTGTAAATATTTATAACACAGCCTATTTTTGACACTATTTCTAGTTTGGGATAATAATGACTGGTTAAATTTTATATGTTAATGTTGCTGGGATTTCATATACAGATGCTGAGTCAAAGACAACCTAGATGTTGCTGACATTTTAGTCAGTAGATCTGAAGTAAGACAGATCAGACTCCAATCAGCTGAAAAACCTCAACAGACATCTGGAGGGAGAAGGTGTTCGTTGTGTCTCTGACTGTCCCAAATGGAGTACTGAGCTATGTTCCCTTACCTGGGTCTCCAGCCTGCTAGCTTGCCCTGCAGACTCGAGCTCATCAGCCTCCACGAGCCTTCTCTTTCACAGTAACATCTCTTTCTATGTGCAATATTCTATGTGCATGTGGTTATGGTGACGTTGTACAGACAAACCCATTACAATGACAGCTGTATGAAAGTACTGCACATAGAATTGTTGCAGTACATAGCTGAAAATGTAATAAACCACTACCTTACTGCTTTGTATGTTTACTACCCTATACTTTTCATTGTTGTTTAGTGTGTACTCTTTCTACTTAAACAACCAGTTAACTTTAAAGCAGCCCCAGGAAGGTCCTTTTATCCCCCTGGTACTGGAGTTTGAACTCAGGACCCTGTACTTGCCAGGCAGGTGTGGCACCACCATTGAGCTACAATCTCTGACCCAGGAAGGTCCTATTATTTATTTTTTAAAACAATTATTAAGACAAACTTAATGGTGCAAATTACTTTACATATTGAATTCATTTAATATTATCCTGTGAAGAAAGTACTATTATTTTTATTGTCTATACAATTAAACTGCAACACAGAGGGGTTTATGCAATTGCCCAAGATCTCACTGCTAATTAGAGATGCAGGCGTATTCAAACATGGTCCCTCCTGGGTAGTGCATTTCCTATTGTTTATATTGTGTGTTTTGTGTCATTCTTAAGCCACTAAACTCTACTGCCTCTTCTGACAAATTTAACTTTGTACCTGTTGAATTAGAGGGGCTTACAGGATAGCTCAAGAAGGAGATAAGGAAAGTACAGCTAGGACATTTCAGAGAGTCACAGGAGGACTGGCGATACATAAAAACTGGGAGCTCAGTTACTGCAGAGCAAGATTGTAAGAAGAAAAATGTGTTAGGACCAGTTAGATAGCATGCTGGATATAATGGAAGGTGGAGAACTGCCATTAATTTTGGATCTTAACCCTACTTTTATGGCCCTACTTTGCTCCTAAGAGCAAATTTGTCATGACATTTTAAATTTCTGATAATCCATTCCTAAGATGTTTTATAATACTGTACTTTGGCTGCTATTTCACATTAGAATTCAAACCAAAGAGACTTGGTTGTTTTTCCCAAGGGCCTAGGAGCTCATAGCTATTCCAAAGACTCCTTTTCATTTATTGGAAGCTCCAGGGGTGCTTCAGGCCAGGATGACGAATGCTTCCCTCAGCTTAGATTTCATTCAGTCTCCTGATAAGAGCTGGTGAGGAGCCGGTGAGTCAGGGCCTCAGAGCTGGCAGCACCACAGCCGGCGTTAATCTGTGCTCTCTGGGCTCCCACAGGGTGAGTAATCAAGCCCATCAAGAGGATCTCACGGAGAAAACAGGTGCAAGTTGGAAAGGAGGCCTCTGTGACCATAACAGGAACTTGGCTAAAACTCGGTCTCTATTTACTTGTCACAGCAGAATATCATTTGAGTCACAGTTTGCAGGAACTTTGAGGTTTTCAAAAACTTCCTGTCCTGACTACGTGAGTTTCGTGGACATACCAGGAATGGGGGCTGGCGTCTACTTGGGGACCAGACCCACAGATCTGAAGCCCAAAGCTTCCCCCTGAAACTCTGGAGAGGCAGAATGTGCCATGGAGCAGCTGAGCGACGCTCTGGCTACTGGAGCTGCACACACAAACATGTTTTGAAGTCCTTTGTACACTCAGCAGGGAACACGCTGTTCTTTCTGGGAAGTTGCCAGAAACTTATGAGAGAGTCTAAGCTATGCCAAGAATGAACACAGAGGACTCTGTCTGCTCTAACAGGGACACTGAGTTGCCACTGTCCCCCTCTCCTCCCCTGGACTCCAAAATCAACCCTGCAGATGGCTTTCAACTGTGCTTCTCAGCCTTTTGGTTAGTTTTCTAATTATTGCTAGAGGCCACTGTATCTCACTGGGCAACTAGAATCTTGTTATCCAAAGCCAAATGCCAATTTGTTATTTCTTCTATTTATTTTGTGACTCAGAAACTTAGACCATGGACCGCTGCAATGGATCCCGAGGAGAATAACCATCATCTTTCCTATGTCAAATAGGGATGAGGGAGAGCCATTATAAGAGTAGATTCTAACATGGAGAGAGAAACAAAGTATTTCATGGAAAGGCCTGGATCGGACTGAAGGGACTATGACATGACAACTGTGGCTGTGATCACTGCTCGCATGAAGAGGATGACACAGTTCAGGCGATGCTGGTAATCAGAAAGTCAGAAATCTGGATTCCAGTTCCCCGGTTCCTAAGCACGGTCTGGGCTTTCATTCATATTATTTATTTATTCAATAAAAACTTGTTGAGTCCTGTAAAATGCCAAGCAACAATTGCCTGCACTCCATTTTTCTCAACTGTGCCAATACCTGTGCTGGGAAGTGGTGTGCAGTAGATACTAGGCGGAGCCTTTTGTATTGCCTCACAATTGGTAAATTGGCTCCAAAACTGGTATAAACAGATGATAATCAGTAGAAGACTAAATAGCTGTTTTATTAAAAGATAAATCTACTCCCACCGTCCTGGTTATCGTGCTTTAGTCACTAATCTTGAGAGAACTAATGCATTTAAAAATTTTTTTAGATCTTCAACTTGAGAAAGAGGTTTTTTTGGTCTTTTCTTTCCACTCTTTATGTAAGAAGTCAATGATTTGTTCTCACAGGAAGTTTTGTCGAGATTAGATTTGCCTGCAAGAAATTGAGGCTGGAATCTCATTTCCCAGTTGGATGACCACTTGTACAAAAGATTTCCTGAACTGTCCTTTTTGCTCACTGGAGCAAAGAGAAAGAAATTTAAGAAGGAAACTCAGGGTAGAGAGGATGAGCAGCAGGAGAATGAGAAGCGAACATCACGGAGGGTACTAGGCTTGAACTCCTGTGACTCACTAGGAAACTAGCAGCAAAAATCCACAGGATGGTTTCCCCAAGAATGGGACTGGGAGAAGGTCAGGAGAGATCAACTGCAGCTGGCCACACATTGGGGGAGAGGTCAAGAAACTTCCTGTTCCTGGTGCCAAGCCCCATGTAGGAGTAGATATGCAAGCTGGAGGAGAAACAGAAATGGGCGATGCAGGAGGACATCTTTTACAACCTGAGAAGGTCAGAAAGGTGGCACTCTGGTGATGCTTTGAGATCTTGGGAAGAGGAGAGATCCAGTGCAGCACGGTAGGCCAGGATGGGAGAAAAACAGACACTGATGGGACTCGAGCCCTGTGAGATTCAGGGTGCAGTTGCTTGCACTTAGCATCAGTCAGTGCTCCGCAAATTGCAGATGTTGTTCCTAGCCACCCAGAGAGTAAATGTGCAGAAAATGTATACTTTTTATAATCGAAGTACAAACCCATATCCAATCTGTATTTGTGTTTAAGAGAAAGGATAATATGCTTATTGTGTCTTCAAATTTTGGTTCCTTACCTTTGGAAGGAACATTTTCTGGGCTGTTTTATCATATTCCTTTGGTTGCTCTAGGCTTGGCCTTTTTTGACATTTAAATACCAAGAGCAGAGGATATCACAACAGTTAATTTTAACAGTTATCTAATTTTATTTTCCATCTGGTTAAGATAAAACACTATGAATTATGAGAAAAATACTTGGTGATAATAAGAAACAAAGTATCTTATGCAAGTAGGTAGAGAGAGCAATTATTTCCAGGGTTATGACTCATAAGGGAGACCGAGTGTTCTCATGTACTGAAACAAAAGCCAGAATGCCCCGGGCTTGGAGCGGACCCAGAACCACTCCCACAGTGTGAAATTTCCTGTGTTATTCAGGTGTATCGAGCATCTCTCTCCTCACCTGTGCAGTGAGGATTTTGACAAAGACTGCTCGGAGCTACTGTGACAATCCAATGAGAAATGAGGTCATCCACATGACATAGCATTAGGCATATGACTGATACTCAAGAAATAGCTGTTGCCCTAAGGCTACAGAGTTGGAAGATGCCCCACACAGAAACGGGAAGGTGCTGCTGGGCAGAGGAAAGCAATGGGAGGGGGATGGGGGAAGTCAGCTGAGCATTCACTTACACATTCAGTCAAGGCACGTGGCCAATTACACGGCATCCCTGAGAAAGTCCGCCTAAAACCAAACTGACGCTATTGGAGCAAAAGTACTTTCCTATTTTTTTTATAATCTACATATCTATAGGTATTAATATTCATAGTTTGGGAGAAATGGTGTTTATAATTCAAAACAGTTTAAAAATCATGAAAACTATTTGATTTATTTCACATAGAAAAATCTATAAACACAAACTTTTGAATGAAGCTTAAATTTGAAAACCATACATATTAAACGTAAACCATCACTCCAATTTGATCAGGAGGCAAAAGCAATAAAAATAAGAGTATAAAATAAACTAAATATCAAATAAAAGGAAGAAAAGTAGTCATGACAACTGAAAGGAATTAAAAGTTTGCATTTTAAGTACGGTTTTAAGAAAGATGTATATCAGTGATGTTACATTTGATGGTGACCTTGTTTTGAGACAAATTCTTTTAGCCTGAGAAAAGCTTTCTTCATATAATACAAAGAAGAGTGAAGAGATACATACGAACTAACTGTAAACATCTTACTTTAATCTCTTATTGACAAATAATGTCTTTTCTTTGTGATGAAATAATGATACTCTGTAAGACATTTTTATATATTGAAAGGGTGTGATGTTTTATTGACAGCGGTAGCTTGTTACTTCAGGCTCAGTAGTCGGCTTTCTGGAAGCAGGGTTCTTAGCTTCTACTATGAAACAGTCTTTGTTCAGAGAAACAAAACAATTCAATCAGGCAGATAAGAAATTTCCACCATGAAACCCAGCTTGTCTTCCAGCCTGAGGCCCTGGAAAGGAGTCATGCTTTGAGACTGTCTTTGTTCCTTATCATTCTTTTTCAGAGAAGCTCTACTTGCATATTCAGGGAAAGTAGAACTAGAGAGAATTCATCAGCAAAATCTGGGTTAGTGTCTCAGTCTTCTTCACTTACTAGTGCAGAGGTCTTCTGAGGTCCTGAAGCCTTCCTTTACACATTGGTTTAACTCTTTGGACACTTCTCCAAATTTAAAAGAAAAACAGGAATAATCTTGTAAATAATTCAGATTTAAAAATTTTTAAGTATTGAAATAATGGCATCTCACTAAGTAAAATACTTCTCTGTGGCACTTACAATCAGTTGCATGCTATTTGGTAGTTCTACAATACTGAAAATTGAGACAGCAATCATTAATTTAAATAATCTTGCTCAAGAATTCTTTTCCATTAAACTGCTGTCATATTTTTGCTTGTTTTTAGAGCAAGTCTATTGTGATTTAAGGCCATAGTTCAGAGGAGATTCTATGAAATATACTAACTATATGAGGAGATCCTATAAAATATGTGATTACACCATAAAGTATCCCTCCTTAAGCCATCAGTAACTTGGCATAAATCATTTATCAGTCCAGTGGTCAACAACAGGACACAGAGCAAATCTCCATCTTTGTTCAAAGCTGGAGAAATGAACTATGGGTACCGAGGGTAGACTGTGGGGTAGGACTGAGGGGAGGAGGTGCACAGGTTAACCTGGAAAGCCCAAAGCTGGATCAGGAAGGCAAAGTCTGTGAAATTCCCAGATCAGAAGTAGGCCTACGCCTGACACTAGACTCCATTCACATCTGGTATCCTCTTGTCTCAGCCCTCGCATTTCTGTCAAATGTCCAATGTCAAAGAAAATGTATTTTTTAGAAAATGATGGATGCTTTCCCTTACTTATCATACATTTTGATGTTCGTTTACATCTTCAGTTTTTCATACTAGAGAAATGATATGGTATTTACACATCTGTGTCCTATTAATTTCCATTAAGAGTGTGTCCTCAAGGCACAAACATTTGAGTATAAATGATTCAAAGGTATCATTCTTTATGGCTGAGTAATATTCCATTTTATTAAAAAATCTTCTTTATCGAGTTTCCTGTTGATGAGTGTTTGGATTCTTTCCAAGATGAAACTATTACAAACTGAGCTGCTATCAACATGGGTGCATATATGTCGATATGGTATGATTATTTTAATTCTTTCATGTACATACTTAGCAGGGAAACAGCAGGGTTAAATGGGACTTCTACTCCCACTTATTAAAGGATTTTCTGCACAGATCTCCACAGTGGTTGCACTACATTCCCACCAACAGTGGGGAAGGGCTCCTTTCTCCCCACAGCCCAGCCAGCAATTGTTGGTTGATTTTGTGATGGCAGCAATTCTTTGGAGAGTAAGATGGAATCTCAGTGTTGTTTTCATCTGCCTCTCTTGAATAGCCAGTGATGTTGACATTTCTTCATGTGATTCTTAGCTACTTTTACTTTTTCCTCTGAAAAATCTATTTTCATTTCAAATGCCTATTTTTGAATTGTGTCTTTGAAAGGGGAAGTTGATTTTTTAAAGTTCTTTGTATATTCTAGATAGTAGCCCTTTGTCTGAGAAACCTATGGTAAACATTTTTCCCATATTGTTGGTTGTCTTTTTGCTCTGTTGGTGCTTTCTCTTGCTCTGCAGAAGCTTTTTAGTAAGATGAGATTGCAGTTGTTATTCTTTCTTCTAGTTCCTGTGCTTCTCAGGTTTCACTCATAAAGTCTTTCCCTAAGCCAATGTCTCCAAGAATTCTACCTAACCTATTTTCCAGCACGTTTAATATTTTTGTTTTATTACTTAGGTCTGTAATCCACTTTGATTTGAGTTTAGTACACAGTGAAAGACATAGATCTAGCTTTAGTCTTTGGCAGGTTAAAATCCAATTTTTCCAGCACCATTTGTTAAAGAGACTATCTTTCTTCCACTGAGAGTGTTTGGCTCTTTTGTCAAAGATGAAGTGGCTTAATTTATCTTGAGTTCTTTTTGAATCTTCAAGTCTGTTCCACTGATCCTCAGGTCTGTTTCTTTGCCAGCACTGTGCTATTTTTTTTTTTAATATCACAGTAGCTTTGTAGTATAGTTTCAAGTTGTGATACCCACTACCATAGACTTCTTGCCTAGAATTGCTTTTGCTATTCTAGGTCTCTTGTGGTTCCAGATGAATTTTTGGATTTTATTTTTCTCTATAAAATATGTGTCAGGATTTCAATTAGGACTGCATTGAATCTATATAGTAGTTTTGGTAATACGACCATTTTAATAATATTGGTTCTTCCTTCTTAGGAATAAGGGATGTCTTTTAATTTGATATCTTCTTCAGTCTCACTTTTCAGAATGCTATAGTTTTTAGAGTGGAGATCATTCACATCCTTTATTAGATTGATTCTTGGATATTTTATTTTGGGGGAGGCTATTGTGAAAAGAACTGATTCCTTGATTTCTCTTTCAGTGAATTCATTATTCATGTATACAAAGGTGAATGATTTTGAGTGCTGTCCTTGTATCCAGCTATGCTACTAAATCTGGCAATTAAATGTAGCAGCCCAGAGAATCAAGAGTAAGAGTAAGAAAGGAGGATTTTAAAAAATGAAAAATCATGTGCCTAACCTCTAGTCATAGGAAGTGAAAAGGGTTACTCAGTTGTGAGTCTATTTCTTCAGATAAACTTTTGGTTTCTCAGAATAGTCCTATGACAGAAAGAAAGGTAAACAAAACTACCTGTTGTGTTTTTTTTGCGTCTGTTTCTCATGTGTCTGATCCAGGAAAGTATTAACTTGAATTTCTTGTCTCTAGAGATCTACTGGGATCTGACTCCGTCATTAGAGCTGCTGTTGTTTCTATCATGAGGACTGTGACAGAGATTTGGTTATCTCTCCTTAGGATTTGGAGGAGAGGTTGAGATAATGAGGGTGTTAGGGGATGAGTCTCCTGTGCTTCATGCCCATGGCATGAACCAGGGCATGGACCCCTTCTATCAGGTCAGGACACATTCAAGTCTGGGAGTGGAGGAAAGATGAGGCCTGGGTGAAACTGAGAAGGCCTAACATTTTAGTCTACTACCGAGAAGAAAATGTATCGTGAAAACAGCATGTCTAGAAGGCTGTGGCCCAGACAAATGTGCAATTTAGTGACAGCCAAGGATTCCCAACAAAACCAGGATGTATAGGTTAATTTGAGTAAGCTTGAAATTTTACCCACTTTGTGTTGTTATCACTGAATACATTGGTTTGTTTTTATAGACTCAATAATCACCTCAGTTTCTTGACTATATTGCAGAGGCTAGAACACAGAAACCAACTAGAGTTGCTAGTTTCTGAATATGATTTCAAATTATTTGAAGAGGGTTTGCTCATGAGAAACCAGACTCAGAAATGAAGAAAGTTGGGATGGAGGCCTGCAGTGGGATGGTTGCAAGGCCAGGTACTTTGTCAGTAGCTCTGACAGTGCTCCACATCATGGCAAGGCTCTCAGCCCAGGGGTCCAGCTGGGGTGCTCAGCCTGAGCCTATTTATCTCTGAAATGCTTTGTAAACTTTTAACCACTGCTCCATTGGAGAAGAATGGTTTCTGTTCCAGAGAAATGACCATTGAGATAATATTTTTTAAAAGTCTATTGGAAAAGTCTATAGGGGAGAGAGATTAAGGGATTAATTCTGACTTGTAGATGCTGGCTATGTAATTCATTGTCCATGGTTATTAAATCTGATCATCTTCATCTTTGTATATTTGCATTGATATGTCCTGCAAAAATTGAAATGTTAACAAATGGTAAGAGAACCTCAGCAAAACATGCACTAGGCTAAGAATTTTAGTGTCTATATATCAGAAAAGAGACAGTATTTCCTCTATATATCTGCTGGTAGTAAGGGGAAACTTTCTAACTCTCTGTGTGCAACAGTGGTCTATATAAGTTTGTGGCCTTGTGTGCTCTGCTTAACCTCCCTGACCTTTTGGTAGACCTTGATCTTTCATTGCACTGTGGGTTTTTCTCCTCTCTCTCAACTATACCTTGCCTGGCCTATCACTAAAATCTCATTTCATGCAACTGCAGAGATATGAGTAAAGAACAACTTGTAGCCGATTTTATACTTTATCTGGAAGGTGCCCTGAGGTAATGTACCCAGAGCATGAAAAAAATTGGTCTTCATATAAAAGGCTTCTGGCCTTATACTTAGATCAATTAAACTGCTTGATAGAATAAAAGGCATTTAAAAACCCATTGATTATTCATTCCTTATATTCATTCCATTATATTCGTTCATTTTATGTCCTTATAATACATTCAGATTTCTAAGAGAATGTTTTCCTTTTCAGTAATACTAAGAGGAAAACTGACTTGGGACTGGTACTCATTTGGGACTAAATCTTTGTAAAAGAAGCTAAAGAAAGTTGGTAGTAACTAATTATTTAAGATTGACTTTACTGATATTCTAGAGACAAGTTTTGATCTTTCTGTTGCAAATCAAAGATAACTATTTGTAAATGTCTCAGTCATAATGAACTTCAAGTTGACCATAGGGATATAAAAAAGATGTGGCTTTCTTGCTAAGGCCTCTAGAAGGCCATAGAATTTTCCTTTTTCTGGGAAAATTCACAATTCAAGATCAGGCTGCAGCCTCATGTCTGTTTGCCATATATAAAGTTTTCCTTTTGTTTTAGTTAAGAGTGACCTTGTAACTGAGATTTCAATTAAAGGAATAAGCTACAGGCTTATGTGACTTCCTTCTTCAATAAAAGGAAAAGCGACAAAATGATAGCTTATTGACATCTCTAGTTCCTTTTTTAAACCCTAACCCAAACAGGATGCGGGGTGCTATGAGAGGCTTCTTGAAACCATGAAAAGGGAAAAATAAAAACAAAAATTCAACTTGCTGAGATTTGTAGAGAGGAAAACTAGAAAGAACCAGTTCTTAGTGCCGTTGAATCTCTAGTCGGGTTCTAGACTCTTTCTCCACCATTTAGGTTTTGTGAAAACAACACAAAGAAAAAGAAGAAGAATATAAAAACATCCTTCCTATCTGTGCAGGGCATTGTTAACTGCTTTGTTGTTTCTGCTGTTACAAATAAGAAGGACTCATAAGCCAGGAAATGACCTTGTAAGTTTCTGTGGTTTGGGTGTCCAGGCCCTTTAAGTTACAGGCAGCATAGTATGGCAGGAATGATAGTGGCTTCTGTACCTCTGAGAGTGAAAAATTCTCAACTTGCTTTATGGAACTTTGGCTCCTCCATTTACAAAGTTATTCTCATTCCTAATTCTTCCTGGGGGGAACAGGAGTAAATTCTGAGGATTTTCCTTCTTGGAAAGAGTATGGGTTTTCCTAATACTTTTTCAAGTGTCAAACGTTTTCTTGATAGTGGTTATTTCCTATACATTAATTTTAACTATAGTATTTGGTCCTACCTAAATTTCACATCACATTTCCATGTAATAAACTTCATTACGACTACACTTTCTTTCTCCTTTTCAACTCCAAAAATGTTCACTTAAGTATAAACTCATGCACACAGACACACATATCAACCATACCTCTGCACGAACTTCTTATATATTTGGGGCTCTGGAACTTTTCTTTACATTTTTTGTTTTCCTTTTCTGTTGTCTGCTAGTATCATTTTTTAAAAATTCTAAACTCCCTTAAAAACTCAACAAATAGTTTTTGTTTTCTTCTAATAAGCTCCCCAGTGGCCTTTATCAACATGATCTGTCTACTTTCTTATTTCTGCTACTTAGGATGATATGCTCCAGGACTTGGCTGAATATTATTTTATGAACATAGAGGTGGTATTATTTTTTTGGCCTCCCAGTCCCACTGGTACAGGATGGGCCCTGTGAGTGAATGGTTTCCAAAACCCTGTTCCTATCTCTGCAGAGAGTGTCGCGGCAAGGACTCAGAGCACGGCAGCTCTAGGAGGAACTCTGGTTTCCAAAATACCCACCAGTCTCCTTAACCTGAGTTGACGAAGGTGACAAGGCCCAGTGGCAGCGTCCACAGCCATCTGTCCTGAGGATCCACAGAGTGGATACAGCTCTTCCCACCATCTCCCCCTCTCCAAATCTATCTGCTCGGAGGCCCATTCCCAGGCATTCATCAAGGCATCAGTAACGGCTGACTACATTCCTGTTTTCCATGCTCATCCCTCAGGGCAAGGCCCTCTGTTCATCCTTGACCCGTCTTTCCTCATTACTAAGGCTCTTTCATCATCCGTTGAAACTCAGCACAACGCTCAGGCTAACGGAACACTCAGTCACCATCTAACATTCATGTAACCTTGGCTGCCTCCACATCACTTCTAAAAGTCTCACAGAACAGATATTTCCTGGAGGTCCTTGTCAGTGTTCTGTTTATCTCCCCATGGCGCAGCACCTCCGCCATTTTGTGAAAAGCTTTATACCTCACAGGCCAAGCCACTTTCTTGTCCCCGGCCCTCCATCTGTCAGAAAGCCAGCTTTAGTCATTGCTGTATTTAAGCCTACTTGTGACAGTCCTCCACATCATAAATACTGGCATTGGCTATGCAAAAGAAAGCCTACAGTCTTTATTCCAATTCTTTTGTCTTCCTAAGGTTCTAACCCAATTATTCCGAAGTCAGAGAGGGCTCCATTATTGTGATGATTCTGATGGTCATGAGCTAGAAGTCTGGGGGCTCTTCTTGAGAGTTATCTTTCCTTATTAAGCATATCCAGTGATTCATTAAATTCTTTCAAAGATGTTTGGGCTATATATTTTTAAAATTGACCTATAATAAACTGTATACATTTAAAGTGAGAATTTGAAAGGTTTATATAAATATCACTACAAACAAAATAATGCACATTTATTTCAGTTCTAGTATTCTTTATATCTCTTTCATGTCCTATCTGTATCTTTGCTCCCTGATATCCCATCGACTACAGACCAGCCTTCTCCCACTAAATATTAGCTTTACCATTAATTTCCTAGTATTTTACATAATAGTCAACAAAGTAAAGCTTCTTCACCCTTAATAAATTGTATTCATCTTTTTTGCCACTTCATCAATTCATCTCTTTGAGTCTATAGACACACTAAAACTTCTTTGTTCACTAGATGAACATTTATTTTGGTTGATTTTTATTTTGGGAGCTTATGGGAAAAACTGTTATAAACATTCACATACTATTTTTCTACAGATAAATTACATTTCTCTTTTGGCTCTCTTGGAAAGCTGGAACATATGGTGAACATACATTTAATTTTTAAACTATCAAATGATTTTTTTATATAACCAAGTGGTGATACATTCCTACTAATCATATATGGGGATTCCATTTGTTCCATGTTCTTGCAACATGATGTATAGTCACTCTTTTAAATACTAGTCACTCAAAAATGGATGTAGCTCATGTATTTTAATTGGCACTTTCTGAATGACTAATGAGGTTGATCATATAGAATGAGAGTAATTGTCATTCTTGTATCTTCATTGATGAACTATCAAATTAAAATTTAACAGATATAACATTTAAATATTTCTTCTGGCCTATAGCTCATCTTTTAAAAATAATTTAAAGGGACAGAATTTTATAATTTTGACTAGTCCCAGATTATTACTTTTCAATTTGATTTTATTAGTACATTTTATACATATATTATGATCACTTTTAACGTTGAGAATTTGTACTTGTACATGACACATCTTGATTCTCATTTTTTCCCATTCTCCTGTCTTCCCTACAACCTCTAACCCCTACATACATAAGCTTTGTTTCCTTTTTAAAATTACCATTTTTAAATGGTTTTGTGCTTTCATGGCATGTCCAGTAAGTCCTTACTAACCTAAGGCTGCAAACATTTTCTTCTCTGTTTCCTCTTAGAAGTTTCATCACTTAGGGTTTGCATTCAGGTCTTTTGCCTATTTTGAGTTAATTTTTGCATCTGTTGAGATTGAAGTTTCTGTTTTGCAGGAGGATATTCAATTGTACCAGCTCACTTCTGAAAAACCTGTATTTCCTCCATTGAATTGCTTTTATGGGTCTGTCAAAAATCAACTGTCTGTGTACGAGAGGGCTTACTTCTGAACTCTATATTCTCATCAATTGATTTTTTTCTTGTTCTGTCTGTCATGACACCTGAACCACATGATTTCTGCAGCTTTATAATAATTCCTGAAGACAGATACTGTTTGTACAGTGTGTTTTGGCTGTTTGAGATCTCTTACATTTTCATAGGTACTGTAGAATGAGCTTGCCAATTTTCACCAAAGAGCCTACTGAGATATTGATTAGCATTATACTGAATGTAAAGATCAGTCCAAAGAGAATCTATTTCTTAAAAATAAAGGGTTATTTCATCTATAAACATGAAATATCTTCATGTATTTGCAGCATTTTCATTTTCTCTCAGCATTTTTTTTTTGTTTTCAAGGTACAGAACTTGTGTACCTTTCATAAACTTTATCCAGGTGCATGATTTGTCTTTTCATCTGTTAACAATGTCTTTCATAGAGCAGAAATTTTAACTTTAGTAAAGTCATAGTTATAAATTCTGTTCTTTCATGGATTATACTTCTGGAATACAGAATGTTACATTTCTTACTTTTAATGGTACAGAATTTGATATAATTATTATTAATAATTATACTGATCGAGGTATAATAATTCTTATTTGTGCTGTTTAAAAATTAAATTGTTTTTGTTTGTTACCTGGTAACTAGCACGAAGGTAGATACTAAGTCTGTTTTGATTGCCATTGTATCCCATGGCTTGACTCTGAGTTCAACTCTTAGCATGTATCAGTGAATGGCTAATCAACGAATCTTTGTGGGTAGCAGAAGACTGAGGATTCCACTACCTCATAGACTTGATGTCTCATTTATTCTGTTCAAAACACCCTGAACTTCATTATCTTTTTTTATTCATTGTTCCCACCAGGAAACTTGACAAGCACAGATGATGATGGCTATCTTTGCTTTCTTTCTTTGCACTAGACCAGGAATTAGCAAACTAAAGGGTGATGAGGGAGTTAAAAACAGATTTTACTTTTTAAAATATTGTTAAAACAGCAAAAAGAATATGTGAAAGAGACCATATGTGGCTCACAAAGCCTCAAGTGTTTCCCATCTCATCTCACACAGAAAAAAACATATTTTGCTAAATATGCTAAATCCAGACTACTGAGCACATTATGAGAAAAAGTGCATAACTGAGCAATTACTCCACAACCTATTTCCCTCTCCCTCTGAATATACTATGTACTCCTATCAGCTCACCTTTCTCTTTGCCATTTTGTCAAAGTCACATCTTCCAAAACTTTGATCTTCTTGTTTTCCTCTTTACAGAGAAGCATTGTGATGAGGAAGCTCTGGTGTGCTTTTCCACTGTCATGGGAGATCTGTTCCTTCCTGTAGCAGAGAAATGTTCCAACCTGAGCTCCGGATCCTCCCCTTTCCTGTGGCAGTAGACAAATGTTTTCGGCTTCTTGCATCTTGTCCTTCACAGAAACATCTTTACAGTACCTAGTAATTATTTTGTTTTGTTTATAGGATTTGAATTGGACCAGCTGTTTTTACATCCTCATGCCCATAGCCTCAACATACAGACACATGCCTGGGCCTCGAACAACTGGATTCTTCCATCCCCAGAACTAACAGAAGAACAGAATATACCATGCCTTAACATACCACCTTGGTGTGATGAGTATTTTGAGCTTTAAGATATTTCTGGTTCAATTAGTGCAGAAACAATATCCTCTAGAATTCCTCTTTTCGGATTAAAAGCAGAAATTTTTGGAAGAGTGTCATAAATCCTCTGTTTTGGAGAAATTTCATGGCCATGAAGAAGATAGAAATGTGGTACTGTGATGAACCTGGACACTAAAGCTTCGCTTCGTTTCTTCCATATGTATCTTTGGAAGCATCAGACCACTAATGTCATCTCACTCTCCCAAATAAATTTAGTGCCCTTCTCAGTAACACAATCAAAACTCATATTCTAAGCACCCCTTTGAGTGACATAGCATTGAGCTTGCCAGGGTGAATATATGCAAAGTGGTTTTAACATACCCTACTTCTTTTCTTGTTGATTTGCCTTTCGGCAGTGTAACTTGCATGACATTAATCAATGAACCTAAGAAAGTAGATCTTTTATTTTCCCCTCCTACTGAGATTGGTTGATTCCAAAAAATGCAACTGATCAAAGTATGGCTTGGTGCTCTCATGGATTATACTTTGGCAGCGCATATATAAAGCCTGGCCTGGTCACTGTTCTGGGGAAGAAAGGGCTTTTTTTCTCTGCAGGGACCTCTCTGCAGAGCAAAGACTGGAAGGAGTGAAGAGGATGTATATTTTCATAGTATCATCTTTATGACTAGAGCTTTGGAATCAACTTTTACTAGGACCTGAGTTAAAAGGCAAGCTTGAAAATGTAAAAGATGACTGAGTACATAGTAAGAGCCTTTCCTCTACAGAGACATTTGGTTTATATTTCAAGAGATAGTGAGATTTCCAGGCATGGAAAATTCCAGGGCTTGCACATTTACGAAAACATCTTTTATCTCCTCTGGAGACATTTATTTATATTTCAAAGTATAAGATCCTTCCTTTTCTCCCCAAGGAAGAGTTGGTCTACATTGGTGAACCAGAGTTTCTCTTTGTGTTGTAGAAGAAGTGTGGTAAGACAGCTTTCTTTGTCCTATATAATCTCCCTTTCAGATACTCTTGGGTCATTGATACCTACAGTACTGACTCTAGCAAATAGGTAGGACCTTGATGAGATTTTTCAATTTATTCCCAAGTATAAAAAAACATTAAAAGCCACTCAAAGCCTGCAGAAATCTCACTGGCCTTGAAGACATGCTGAATCTATTTAATGATGCAAAAATGACATGATCTGGCTTGTTGATAAACTCAGCAATAAAATAGTAAAGTTCATCAATGAATTGAAAGACACATATTAATGTTTGCTACTATTTAATGGCACCAAGACTTATTGCCAAATAATGAAATATAGCTAGTAATTATTAGTATACCACTTTCCATAAATGTAAAAGTTGATTTAATATCTAGGAGAGTTTATTGAATAGTAAAACTAGAGTTTTTATCCATTCCATAAAGTTGTATCATTTAATGTGTTTCTAACAAAAAATATACTTGGACATTTGATAAAATTTCCATTAGTCTTTCAGTTTAATTCATCTTAAAGATAATAAATTTTGTTTGAAATTATTAATTGTTCTTTCAGAAATGAAAATAAAAACTTAAAAACAAAAAACTTATGCTGCATTTTTAGATGTTCTCTATTTAGACTTCAAAGTTTTCTCTCTTATTTAGGTGATTTCTTACAGTAGAAAGAAGGCACTTTGACTTCTAAAGCATCTGAATCTAAATTTTTCAAAGAATGTTTATGAATATCTGCATTCTAGTCTCTCTTCATTCCACACTTCATAGCAAGTGCCAGATTAATTCTCCTAAAACAGACTTTGTCATCTCACTTCCAAGTCCAAAATCCTTTACTGGTTTCCCAGTAGCTTTCTATTTTCTGTCATCACCCTTATAATTTGTTTTCCATTACTGAGCTGTATCCAGTATGTTACCATCTAAACACCCAACATGTTTCCTTTTGTCTGTGGTGTCTTCCCATCTTCTCTTTTCTCTCAGTGTTGCTTATACTTCGAGGCTCATCTCCAATCCCACCTGCACGGGCTGGGCCTCTTCACCTCCTGTAAATTCTCACATGATCAGGATGTAGTAGCACTTCTCACATAATTCCTAAGCTTGATAATTAGACATTATAAATAGTACAAAACCCAGTAATCCAATTTGGCTTAGTCTGTGAGTTACACATACTTAGATTAAAAAAAAAATATGTCATCAGGTCTTTTTCATGTATTGAGATGTTTTAAAAATATTTTATGGTTAATATGTTTTTGATGAACAATAAAGACAAGAGAAAAACAATAGAATGATTAAAAGAGCAGATTATTCCATTGACCTAAAACCAAAGCCATTTATCTTAGTATTTTTAATGGTATTGGCTCTCCCTATCAAGATTGAAAGATCTATATTGATTTGCAGATGGACCATAGTTGACATGTATAATTATTTAACACAGTGTTTCCTTTACCTTTATTGCCATAATGCTATGACAGAAGCTTAACCATGTGTATATTCCTGTATGTATCCAGTGAGTGTTTATTGAATGACTCGGTAGGAGAGTTTGCTGTGGTATCATCCTGAATAGGAAATCCCAGCAGGTTAGTTTACCACAGTTCCAGGTGTGTCTGGATGACCAGTACTGAGAAGAAAAGATTTACCTTGAATGTGAGTGGCAGCAACAACAGACTTGTAAATTGGATGGAACACAAAGGGAAAGATGAAGGAAGTCTGGCTTTCGCTGCTTTGGCAGAGCCCCAGCCTTTGCCATAGACTTTTGGCCATCTCTCTCCAGAGATCCAGTGCTGACTTGTCCGCTTTTTGAAGCAAACTCTTTTACTTTCCAATAGAGTCTCCCTGGACTCTGCGTGGCCCTTGTGCATTCTTCCAATTCTGCAGGCAGCCATGTTAAGCCTACCATGTAAATCTTTCATACATTATATATAAATAACATTCAATCTGTTCTTCTAGTGAAGTTCAGCTATATGCTAATTGTGATATAAATCATAAAATCTTTAAAAAGTGACAGAGTTGTGTATGTATCATAATGCTAATGGAGATGAAATCCTACTGTTGTAGTTTAGTGACTTCTGCTTTTCGGTAAAATTTATAAAAATATTTCAGCTCTTCCACCAGTTCAAGACAAAATGACCAGGAGATTCTACAGTATTTTTCAGTGTTTGCATCTATCCAAATGTAAATGTGATCTTTGAAAGTAATAGGAACGTAAAGAAATTATCAAAGTCGGGCCGTTAGTACATGATGATCTCTCTTTGTACAAGGTCTGGTTGTTGAGATCAAGGGATCTTACTATTCCTAGCCAAGTAGGCAACCTGGGTGAATGGCCTATTCATCATAGTTCTGATGAGTGTTTGGCCCATTTTGTTGCACTTAAAAGTTGGTGAGGTCGCTAATCCCACACAGTGCACTATCTGCTCACTTGAAAAGCATCCTGGACCAAGGAAACTGTACAGTTTTAATGGATGATGATATGTGTGGACACAGGCATAGCCCTTCCAGGAACATGTATAGTGTGGTGCTCCCCCCGCTAGAGGCGGAAGAAATGATTGTCCTCAAGGAGAAGGCAAGTGTCACTGGTGAAGGGTCTTAGTATAGGGATGAACCTAATGCTTCAGGTTCATGGCTTTTTTGCTTTAAATATAATTATTTTGACAAGATTTTAGAATTTAGGTGATGGCAAACTCATTCAACTACTTTAGTTTATTCCAATTTCTCTTTTTATTTTCCTCTTTTGTTTTATTTATTTGCAGAATCTTGTGTGGAAAAGCGTTTAGGAAGGTGAGCAAAGGCTGTTGTCTACAGGTAAAGGAGCATGGAAATAGTAAAGGAGAACGCTAAAAATAGTAAAGATAATATAAGTTAGAATTTAACTCAGAAATTTTCATTTTATTCTTACTTTATTATTATATGGACTTTGAATGTAGAAGTTGTTTGGGAAACCAAATCATCTAGGCAATTGATTTGCTACTCCATGGTATTTATGCAAACTCAGACACTAAAGGAAACTGTACAGTTACAGAAAAAGAATGCAGAAAACACATGCATTCCGAAGTTTAATGGATAAATGCATATAGGGAAACATAGCTTCGTATTATGTGCTAGTGAGGCACATACAAACAAAAATAATGTGCAATTTCCAAACTGCCATAAAGCACTTACATTTGTGTAAAAATTAAGGTAGTAAGTCACTCTATTGCTTTTATGAGGCTCTGGTAATTTTACTGGTTAATTAGTCAATATTTAACATAACACCACAAAACTCTAACTCATTACTCATTGTACTTTGTGATAATTCAAGAAAAGAACTCCAAGACCATAAGCATTCTTATAATAAAAATGTTTATTATAAAAATTACAACATTTCTCTGTACACAGCTGAAAGACAAGAACGGAACTCACATTTGTAACTGAAGTGGGCCTGAGCACTTAGCCGTCCACCGGAATTACAGGGGTCTTCCATCTATTTCCAAGTACCAAAGTAGACTTTACATTTACTTACACAGTTGATGTGATTGAGTTACTAGCATTTCTTTTTAATTGGCTTTTTAGTATTTTACAGATATTTGCTGTATTTAGGTTAATTAATTAATCAACTGCTCCAAGTCTTTGGTAAATACAAATATTTACATCTAAAAATGCTCTGCTCAAATTTCAATAAAAACCCAAAACAACAAACAATCTATTTCAAGCAGTTTCATGTAATCAATTAGGGCACAAGTTAAAGACCCAACATCAAGAAAAGTTACTGTTGAGACTTCTGATGAAAAAATCTGAAATCCACAACAAAGGATCATGGCTGCGAATGCCACAGCCAAAAGCACCATAACTCTAGGACCAAGAGTCTAGGTCATCACAAAATTAAATACAGATGTTAAACTCAACATATAAACAGTACTGATTATTTAAAAATGCAGAAACTTCTAGCTTTCTTCCTGGGTGTCAGTCTATATACAAATTGACCCAAATGAATTTGTTATCTCAAGATAAGTCTATTATCTTGTAAGAGTAGTAGCCACTAAAAGAAGGCATCTTGATGGAAAAGATACCAATTCATCCTCTTGGCAACAATTTACCCAGAAAAATACAAATTAATCCTTTGGATAATTTGTGGGGAAAGGAGAAAGATGCCTACGTTCTGATTTCCCCCCCTCTATCTTTCCTTTTCTTCTACCTTCCATCTCTTCACTTATCTGAAGAGCCTGCAGACCTGCACACTCCACCTCAGTTCTTCAGAGTGCTACCCACCTTAGAGCTTCACTCAGTTCTCATTCTCAGAGATTCTCATATAGAAGCATCCTGGGCATTAGAACTTCTTACTTCCAAGCTGTTTTTTCTTAATAAAAAATGCTTCAAAGAGTATCTGGATTCTAATTTTCTTGTGCCTTCTGAAAACTAGAAAATATTTAACAACCATGGCAATGCTGGAGTGTAGAGAAAATAATCAAATGTAGCAAAAATACAATTTTTAAAGCTTAAGTAATAGATGCCTTTGCATTACTGCTACTTCACGGGGGAGAAGAATTCTATACTCTATTAAGTTTAGGCACTGAATAAAAGATTTCTTCCCCTAATAACAGTTTTTCCAACCTACTGTTTCATTTATAAACAAAGTAGTGTAAGGTATAATTTGCTCTCACTTTGGTAATTCTTATCTCTCTCCAACCTCTAACTTTCTTAGTTCAGTGCACTTTTAACAATTCACCCAAGACCAGGGACCTGGCAATAAGCATTGGCTTCCTGTGTGAAGTATGACAGAAAATGCAGCATAATACAGGAGTGGTAGTGATCAGAAGAGGGATTCTTCCGAGTTTTTACACAGGCCCAATGTCTTGGCTACAACTGTGAATAAAATATTTTGACTCATTCCTCTTCTTTTCACTATAGTGAATATTATTTTAGTCACCATTCTTTTCTTCCCACAGCATATAAATACAGTATCTATGAAATGTACATTTACATACATTTCCAATCTCATAGTGTAAACTAAACTTTGCATGGCAGGAAAATACTAGTGTCTTAACACTTGATATTTATCCAGCACTAGCATCTTTTGATGTCAATAAGATGTTCTAAAATGTCTTCTTGTTGAAACTGCTAACATCTGTCTTCGTTTTCACTCCCTTCTCCATGCCTATGGGTAGGAGATGGAAAACAGAGTCTAACTTTTTCAAGGAGCTGGAGTACACTTGAGAATTACTCTGTGTTACAGAACAAGTATCTGGCCCTCGGCTGACTCCTGTGGTTCTTCCTTGTCTTCTCCCGGATCGTGGAAATGAACACCATTCTTCAATGGGTTAATGTTTCTGCAGCTGTGATTTGTTTTTGCGGAAACAAGACTTCACACACAAACGTTCAAGAAGCAACACTGCTCTAGACCCACTTTGATCCCACAGAGTGTCCTGAATGTCACTCTTCACATGGCCACTTTTTGCTTTGCCAGATTTCTTGGTTCCTTGCTTGGGATGCACCAGTCATCAGCCTCGGAACTCATCTGGTAATGCTTGAAAGCTGACTTGTTAAAGACAGGGAGTTTTTCTATGGACTCAGAAGACAAAGCCTAAAAGCAAAAGGCAAATACATATATATATTATACCCAAGAAATTTTGAGTGGCATAAATTGCACAATAAGTGATTATTCGAAATTCATTCAGTATTTAATATTCAAATATATTTTTCTCATTTAGTAATAAAAATCCAATAATATTTATAGCGTCTTAGGCACTTTATAGCAACAAAACTAAAAAACCCTACTATTTCTACTCAGTAGGAGCTAAAGCAGTATATATATAATTATAATCGAGGGAATAGAACTTATGTTCAATATTTACACACATCCTTTGCATACTGTGGATGAGACAGAATTGCAAAACTATAGCTGAGTCTGTGACAAAGTAAGAGTCCTAATCTGATCTTTTAACACAATTGTTAGGAAGATCTTTCTCACTGGATTGAAGACTTCTTCCCATTTCAGAAAGGAAGAGTTAATTACTTCTGACAAAAGTGGCTTGGTGCTTAACTCCAGTGCAAGATGAAAACTTAGAAGTTTAATGTTTTAGTAGCTATTACCAGTAAACAGGATTTCAGTGGAAATGGTTGACAAATGATTAACAGAATCAGGACAGTGACCTTACCAAATAAATTTAGGATTCATTCCGAACAGAAAGATACATGTACCAGGTTTTAAAGTTCAGACAGGAAATGCCTGGCATCCTGCTGACAGTGTGAGCAGTCCAATTTCCTTTCCCTGGAGTACTAATAAGGTCAGCTTAAGGTCTTACGTGTCTTGGTTCCTGCTGTTTCGTAGCCTTGAATATTATTAACATTTATTTTTCACAAGTTTAAGTAATACAAAATCATAGCTACTCTTGTAGATGCCAAGAGCAAGTTGCCGTAAGATATTTATATGGGTATATCATCATTACTCTGAAACTTTGGTAATCTTGGGAAACAACTTTGTTTCATGTTAGCCAGGTAGTATGGCCTAACTTTTTCTTTAGTAAGTTATGGTACTGAAAGATTTGTTCTTACCTACCCACACAGAAAAGACAATGATTTGTGGTCATTTATTTGCATTAATTCAGTTTAGGGAATTTACTTTGGACCATAGAACTCAAAACTGTAAATGAAGTGATTCTTTTAGAAATAGGATTTTCTACCAAATTCAAAGAATACCTTTAAATAGATCATGGCATCTGTTCCATAGCCTGACAAAGAGTAGAGATTCAGATCTCCTTGAAAATATTTGGCATAGAGGCGAGAAATGGGCAAGCCATAACCAAAACCAGCCTAGAGCAGGAAGAAACCAATCATTAGTACAGAAGTGGATGTGACAAGTGGAATACAAAATGTAGGAAACGATAATGATCCTCAACTTAAGTCTTATAACTTAAATAAGTATCTTCTGCTTCCAATTAGGGATCCCTCATAGAATTGCTTTCTACCATGTTTAGCTTGCTTCATCATTCTTTCTCATGTCTCACAGACACATTTTAATTAGATTGATTAACTTGTCTAAACTCTTCCTAGGAATCCGTGCTCTACATTTGCAAGTAGTTAACAGGTGAATTTAGCCATATAGTTGGTCTTACCAAAGGAGCATTTCGGGAATTATCCATCACAGGTGTTGGTGCTGTGGAGTACGTATAACTGAAGAGGCGGTCAGTGATCCTCAGTGGAACACCGCCTCCTCTGTCAGAAATCTGCAACAGATGAGTCATCAGAGCTGCATGTGAGAAACAATGCATATCTGCCTATATAAAAAGTCTTCCTTTCAATGTAAAAGTAATCTGGTAAATGTGATTTTGATCCATGGCTCAAAGGCGTGAGCCTTTGTACTATTGACCTTTTAAAAATTCTCTCAAGAAAGGACTAAAAGAAAAGTAGAGAATGGTTACCTTAATTGTAAGATCTTCTTTTCCCAAGACAACAATCACTTCAATTGGTGTAAGGGAAGGACAGTTTTCCTGGTGCTCAACTGTTGCTCTCATCGCATTCTAAGAAAGAAAGAAAACCACAGGAACTCAATAACAGACGGTGAGGAACAATAAGTAACTTTTTAATGCTTAAAATATGGGTTCCACTGAGGATAATTCAAAACTTCTATTTTTTTTAAATTAGTAGTAAAATAGCTCTGTAAATAGCTATTTATGAATGTATCATGCAGCAAGTTTAATGAAAAACATTCATTTAGCATGTAATATAGCTCCTGGGAGTAATGTCTAATGGAAAAACAATTCTGCTAGCTATAAAGTTCTTATTTGTAATCTTAATTTAAATGTAGAAATTGGTTTTTATAGTCCATTTCCCGGCTCTCCCCTTTCTATCTTTCCATTACATTTTATATTCAAATACCACAGACTATTACATAACAAATGAACAGTGAATCATCGAACCAATTTATTGGCTTTTATAAAATATGTTGGGAAAAGGTTGTCATTATTTAAACGAACGGTCAATAATTCTAAATTAAATTTCAATTGCCTTTGATTTTCATCTTAACTTTTACCAGGGATGGCAACTAACTCAGTGATAAAGTATCTTTGTTCTTTAGCACAACCAGCTAAAACATGTTTTCAGCTTATTGGCTAAATGTCCCACAGGTAAGGTGTTGAATTATTTCATCCATTCTTATCTCTAATCACCTTTGGTTAAATCCTCTGCTTTTGATTTCTATATAACAGTTAAGTTTTCATCATTAGTTGAAGTCAATGTCTCACATTTGTAATTCAATTAAAACTTCATTGCTGTAATATTAGAATGTTAGGAAACAGTATATCCGAAGAGTCATGAGTTACATTGGACTTAAGGTCTGATTTTTTTTAAGACTTCCTCTTGTCCCACCCAGGGAACCCTGGGAAAATATTGTCCATCTACCTTCTTCCCGCTCCAAGCACTGAAGCATTCTTTAGAAAAGACATTGTGGCTGTTGTTTAGAGGCAATGACAAAGAAAATACAAATAGAACTAGCGAGCTATTTAAAGACAAAATCACAACCATTATAGATTATCATACCTTGAATAATTCAAAAAGCATATGATGAAGATGAGATGGAACATATACGATGTGAATTGGTTGGCCTGGAGATTTAACTAGAAAAAGAAAACTCATTTATAACTGAGAAAAAAATATTTCACTAAGATAAATCTCCATATCTATTTGATTAGTAGTTTAGATTTAAACAAGGTTGGAATATTTCCCAAGCTGCCCATCCAAAAATTCTCCTGTGCAACATTCCTATTAACCATGGAGACAACTGACTTGTTTTAATTGTGGGGTTTTTTTTGTTTGTTTGTTTGTTTGTTTTGGTTTTTTTGTATCAGGAATTGAACCTAGGCACCATGCCACTGAGTTAAATCCTTGGCCTTTACTTTAAAAATTTTACTCAGTTGCTACCTAGTGCTCTATGATTAATTTTTGCATTTCTATTGTATATAGTTGAGTATAGTATGAAACAATAATATTATAAGATGGATTATATGGATTTGTTTCTATTTTCAACATGCCTGTACTGGAAAATTCCACAGTTAAAATTATATTTCTGTTAATAGAAGAGAGAGAATTAATGTTGCTTACATTGTAACCCTGAAATTAATGGTAAGTATAATTTTTGTATTACATGATAAAATAATATTTGAGGATGTATTGCTTTTTTTCCATCCAAGTATTAAATTTTATGTGCCAAATATGCTTTAGAGGCTGAAGAAAACAGAGAAACAAAAACCTCCTGATACTATGTGAAAAGAAAAAGAAAAAGATCATTCTTTGGTAACTTAGCCTTGGCAAGTTTGATTCAAAAAGCACAAGGCCTTTGACAATCCCCTCCTTATTTGAACAGGCAGTTCCAGCAGTTTATCTACAAGTATTATGTAACAGTGCTGCTTATATTTAGAGGTGTTTTTCATCTTTATTCTCTGAATTTAGTGAAACATCTGTCTACATTTGCTTGGCCCTAATCTGTGAGCTAAGTGACCATACACCTAACTTTAGCAAGCTCAGTTTTATTCTTGACATTGACAAAATTATTTCTATAAATATTACTCGGAAAAGATGTTTACTTTGAATTGGAAAAAAAAGGATTATTCTAATTTCCACTTATTGCTTTTCTTTGAGATACAACTATCTGCCTACCCAAAACAAGACAGTATAGGATAAAACTAGCATTTTTACATTTGTCATGCAGTCCCTTCATTGAGAGGAGCCCCTGCTAGACATCGTAAAATTGAAGCTTTTGAAGTATGTTTTGCAAACAATGTATATATTCATACTACATTTTTTAATTGAGATAAGAGAATTAAACATGAGTTCTACTCTCTTACCAAATTTTAAATGTACAATTCAGTACTGTAACAACAGGTACTATGTTGATACAGCATTATCTCTAGAACTTAATCATCTTACATAACTGCAGCCATAGAGCTGCTGAATAGCAAGTGTCCATTTTCCCTCTCCTAAGCCCTGGAAACCATTATTTTACTTTTGCCTTCTATGTGACGATTCTTGACATCTCCTGTGTGTAGAAGCATGCACTATCCGTCATCCTGTGATCAGCACATTTTTATAGTGCAATTTAAAACATTTTTGTTTCTAAGAGTTGTGAGTAACCTCTCAGGAACATAGCATATGTCCACTGCTAAATGTTCTCCTTATTTCTGATTTCCTTCTCTTCATATTTTATATTAATCTTTCCTTGGCTAAGATACTGGGATTTAGTTGCTCTTGAAATAGCAAATTCTTCATACTTTTTAAAGTGAATCATCATTAGTAACTGAATATGCACAACAGGAGCTTTCCTGGTTTGAGAATTATAGAAAAATGTGGCTTTGGAAATGTTAATAAATTTCAGACAAGTTCAGAGGAGAAAAAAACTGTTTACAAAAGTATTACTTATAAAAAGTAATTACACTGGAAAAACCTGGAGTTTCCTACAGATTCAAGTCCATTGGATTCGTAGCTTACCATTCACTTGTGTGAGCTTCATTTCTGGAGACGTCAAATAGTACTGCTCACAGAGCATCTTCGAACAGTCAAAGGCATCTGGGGTACAAAATATTTCACAATCATGAAATGATTTTGTGCCGATTCCAGTCTTTTACTGACTGTCCAAAGGTACATGTTACCCTTAATCTAAAGTAGCCACTAGTATGTGGGCTTACATGTATAGAAAATGTCTTTTTAATGCTTTATTAAAGAGTAATACTTCGTAGATTCTAGTTCTATAAACAGGAATATATACATCCTAGAGATCAAATATAATATAAATATGGCATCTAAGCCATTCAAGCTTTTTTTAAATAATGTTGTAAATTATTGTTTCTATTCTTATCTCTCAACAAAGAACCTTGACAGCATATTTACAAAGTTAGGTGGAGCATCATGAACAAATGCATGTCAAATCACCTTGATTATAGATATGTCAGTCATACATTACACAACTTCAAAAGGCATCTGTAGACGTTACCTTGGACCACGGCAGCCACATCACAGTTTGGATCAATGCTTCCAATATGGGTTGGGTTCCTTGTTTTCTCATCACTAAATATAAGAACTGTTGAAAAAAAAAAGAACAAAATGTGCTGTTATTAAACATCAGGATAATGACTGGAACCACTGCTGAGAAGGAATGTGACCCCCCCCCCAGTGGGTGGGAAGCACAGCTCAGTTCCTGAACTCACATCTGCATAATCAGAGTCCTACATGAGCTCACTTACTGTGCTGGTTCATCAGCATCCGAGTAGAAATACGGTTCATGTAAAATCGATCCAGAAAGTACTGAAGATTTTGATTGGTGACCGGGTCAACTGTACAGGCATCTTTATACTCTATAATTCCTTGTGCCATCGTAGGGACTACATTATGGTGTCTGTTTCGAACTTTGATGAGAGTATCTACAAAGCTGAACCATTACATCTACAGTTAGTGAAAGTTTGATAAGCTTTGTCCATTTCTTGTCTTTAGATAGCTTCAAAGAAGGATTCTCTTCCAAACAAATCAAATGATAAAATGGTTGAGTTAGCTTCATTAGGACTCTCACCAAGGATCCCGCTACTACCTTTGAAGAGGAAGTCTCATAAATAGGTATGTTTTGTTTCTAGGTTGCATGAAAACTACCAGGCACATGGCCAGTTCACTCATTACAGTTGCTCAGTAAGCCTTTATTTAAAAAAAAAAAAAAAAGTCAAAGATGACTCCTAGGGCTGGGGATTTAGCTCAGTGGTTCTAGCGCCTGTCTTGCAAGTGCAAGGGCCCTGAGTTTGATCTCCGGTTACCACAAACAATACTGGGTGCGGAGACTCACACCCAGCAGCACCAGTACCACATACCACAGTGCCGGGCGTGGTGGCTCACGCCTGTAATCTCAGCACTTGGGAGGTAGAGGCAAGAGGATAGCTGTGATATGAATTTGAGGTTGAGCTCAGGGCCAGCCTGAACTACAAAGCTAGACCCTGTCTCAAAAAAAAAAAAAAAAAAAAAAAAAAGATGACTCCTGAATGCCATTGTGAGAAACCCTTAAAAATTCTTGATAGAGTTAGAAAAAAAAAAATTTTTTTTTTGTAGTTAGAAACTACCAGTAACTCTGAAAGTGTCTAATCTGCAATGGCACTGAAATGTTTTATAGTTTTGTAATAGTAAATTCTCTGGAAAATTTCATTACTGGATTAAACTTAGAGTAAAAATGGAATTCCTTGCAGGGAAAATGAAACAACAAGTTGTCTACATTTTTTTCACATGAAATATTAATTTTCAATGTCATGAGTGTTTATGGCTAATAACACAACCCTGGAATACTTATCATTATAAATTAAAATAATAATTTATTATTCAAGATTAGAATCCGTTTAAATCAGGGCTCAAAACTTGGGGCATACTCTTAGGGATATATCAGCAAACAGCCGAGGTTTAAAATACTTATTTTAACGCATAGAGCTTACTCTGACAAGACTTTCTGGTCATCAGGGCTTTTCTCATGGAATTCCACCAAGTCCATTAGGCTCTGGATATACCTGTAAGCAAAAAGTGTGCTTTGTTATAACATCAATAGGTGCAAATGAATGAAAAGAAAATGTCCTTTTGAAATGATCTGAAGAAAGCAAGCAAGGATTAAATGTGAAATGAACATGTTTTTTTCAGTATACTAGGAAAATAGTATGCTACACCTCTAAAAACTACAACTTTCACCCTCAATTTTATTGCTTAAAATTTATCTTAAACTTCCTCTGCAAACTATCCCAAGTTATATTTCATTCCTTGGCCATTTTCACTGACAAATATTTTTATTTTGTATAGTAAAAACTTTCAGGAGTAACTTTTTAAAAATTGGCTTCATACTGCTCTACTATAAGAGTACAGGAGAGTAGAAATATTCACTGCAGTAGTATATTCTACGGTTTGAGTATGTGTTTCTGACTGCACTCTCCTTATGGGTGTGGCTACATATACTTCTTGACTTGGTGGAAAAATAGTTGCACAGCCAGTGGATGGGGGTGGGTAGCTTCTGGTACATGGCTGCCTTAGCGCACATCCCAACAGTGTGTTTATTTATAAATGAGATTACAATAATTGTCACTAAACACCAGCTGTGCAGTACATTCTGTTCTAAGCTTTTCTTTTAATGGATTACCTCAATTATTCTCAAACATCCACTTGAGACAGTGAGCTTATTCTCCTTCCTAGGAGGACTGAGGTACAGAGGGTTTGTAAGACTTGCCAAAAGGCCAAAACTAGGGAGTGACGGAGGCAGATTTTGAGAACTTCCTAAAGAGTAGGTATCTGAATCTTTTCTAGGCATAGAATATCTTTGCAATGACAGACTCTGTTAATGTGTAAAATGCAAATTAAAACTGTATATGTTCATTAATTTTTAAATTACTTCCACAGGTAAAATTCTATTGTAAAGGAGTCTAGTCTTTTAGGAAAAATGAATCTATTTCTAGCTTTACTAGTAGCCTAATGATAACATATCCTGAGTAAACAGTTTGTTTTGCATCTTTTAAAAGTATTGACTGTGTAGACCACTTGCTTTCCAGTTGCAAAATTAACGTAAAAAGCCATATTCAGCCCCCTAGAGACTTCAAAATGATTCACTACTTACCAGCTTTTAACCAATTGTACTGAAGAGGTATTTACTAATTGATCAGGGAGGATATCAATTTCCTTCAGGATATTGGCTAGCCTCACAGGCAATTCTTGTCTCAAAAATGCAAAGGAAGTTCTTTCACATGCATTGTATGAACCTATAATAAATAAAATTTATTTAGTTTTGGGAAAACAGTGTATTTAAAGGAAATATTCAGAAATCATTCACTACCAAATATTGAACATGCACATATATTAGAAAATTTCATGTCGTCCTCAGTTGAATTCCTGTTTATAAAGTAATTCAGGAGCAGGTAGCTTTAAGGTTTTTTTCTCTCTTCTTTCAAAAAAAATGACAAATATATGAGAGCGATAGTTTACTGTTTTTGAATAAGATTCACGCCCCAAAAGGCAGCAACCCCATAGTTCTTAGTATTCATGGAAACAGGCAGAAGCCAGCGACCACTCACTACAGGGTCACAAGAATACGTCCTTCAGTGAAATAGAGGGGGAGCAAACGAGGGAGGGGAGAAGCAGGGAAAGTGGGGTCGTGACGTTCCCACAGGATCACTGTGCAGCGTTCGAGGCTTTTCTTGTAAGATTGCTGCAATCGGTTTATAAAGATTTCCGCAGTAATACAAGATATGCAATATTATAATGGTAAAAAGACGTTCTGCTGGGATTCGGAGCAAAGGCTCCTGTAAAGAGGTGGAAGGTGGCGAAGGGATAAAGTCTATTCATTTGAAGCCACTTTATAAATTTCGGAAAGTTTCCAGTCCACTGGGAGTGGGTGACTGAAAGCAAAATGTTTATGATTCAGAGATCCGGCAAACAGAAGAGGAAAGATGCGAAGCGGTCCAGCAGCACACACCCCAGAAAGCAGCCCCTGGAGCAAAGGCCGGTGCGGAGGTCCTGAAGCTCGGAGAGACACTGTTAGAGGAAGTCCTGACCCTCCGAGCTCGGCCGAAGTCAGGGCAGGTTCCCAGCCCGAGCGCCACCCGCCTGGGCTCTGCGTCCCGCTCACCGAAGTCCAGCAGCTGCTTCATGGACAGCGGGGACGGGCTGAAGCGCGAGAACAGCTCGACTTCCCGGGGCACCAGGCCGGCGCTGCTCAGCGAGCGGGCGCAGCGGACTACGAAGCGGGCCACCTTCATCCTGACGCCTCGGGACGCGCGTCTGGGGCGCTCGGGAGGGGGCCGGGGCTGCGGGAGCAGAACTGGGGTCTGGGGCTGGGTGGAGGAGCCCGCGGAGGGTCCCAAGTGCGGAGACTGAAGACTGGTGTTTTGTAGCAGCTGCGGCCTTTTATTTGCCTCCCTGTCCTCTCCCAGCCCCAACCGGGAGGAGTCACGGAGACTTGTCCAGAACTTGGGGACACGCCAATCACTCCGGGGAAAGAACTTGAGGCCCCGCCCCCGACGTGGTTCCCGCACTGTGGCCTGGCACAGTGACCCGAGGAGTACTTGTTCCCGGGACTGGGAGGGGTAAAGGATGGGAACAAAGCCATTAGGATTTAGCTGGAGAGGACAGCTAGACAACGTGGGCTGGAGATTGGCCTCTGGGAACAGGGCCCCACATCGCATGGGGGGGGGTGCGGCCCACACTCGTCCTTGTTTACAACTCCCAAGCTGTTTCAATGTCACCCATTCCAGACCTGAAAACCAGTACAAGAATCAGGACCCCAGGAGTTTATTGGTCCTTGCTCAGAGCGGGACTTTCACTCTAGCCAATCAGCTCAGAAGAAAAGTGAGTTTCCTTGCCATTGGACAGGGAAAAGACTGAGCAACAGTTCTCCCCGTGAATCACCAGCAGCTAGAACTGGACGTGCTTTCTGTTTACCTTTAGAACTGACCCCATGTACTTAGTGTTGTGCCCAAATCTTGCTTCCCCAAGAAGACCATCAATCTCATATGTAAAAAACAAGAGCATTTTTATTAGCACAGCATGCTATGGGTCTACCAATACTAGATTGGAGACCCCGCAGGGCCCTTACAGACGCTTTTTAAAGCCATCCCTAGGCTCACTCTTTGCAGCAATTGGTTAACAATTTGAACCAGCATATTTGGCAGAAGAGGAATAGGAGGTGTATTCTTTTTATTTCTGCACATCCATCAACACACAAAGAGCTTACAGAGCACCTTATCGGTACACAAGGAGCTTACAGAGCACATAGTGGACCCGGCACACAGAGAGCTTACAGAGCTCAGCCATAATTCAGATATCAGATGGAGGCTGAGGAAAAGGAATTTCTTTGGTCCTTTCCTTTATTTCCATCGTATCAGACTATCCAGTTCTCCTGTTAGCTCAAAACAAAACAAAAAGGACTAAGCTATCATTTTGGCTCCCGTTTTCTCCCGTATAGAATGGATTTACTGTCTCTCACTCTCTGAACTAACTGTTCTTACTTCAAATCTTTGCGGAAGCCATTCGGTGCTATCTGCACAGACTGAGCCAAGAGGTCTTTCCTTTCTCCTCTTCTCTTCTCCTGCTTCCAGAAACGGTCTTTGTCACTCACAGTTTCAACACACTGCATTTCTATAGGTTCTTATTATCCTGAGAGATACTAAGGGATGGTGTCTGATGCATCTTGTGATTCCTACCTAACTACTCAGCATTTGTTAAGTTGACCTAGTGATTGAAAATGTAGTAGTCAGTTAAAAAAAACAATAACAACAACAACAAAAAAACCCCAAACAAACAAAACCTACTTCTCCCTCCTTCCCCTGTCTTCTCGCTAAAAAAGAACTGCAGAATGCTGCAGAATGAAGCCTCGTGCTTGGGGAGCTGGCATTCATTTCTTATTTAATGAATGGGAGGTGATGGATGTTAAGATGGTGGTTTGTAATCAAAACAAACCTTTGCTTCCTGTTCTTACTTTTAACAAGTCCAGTGGGAGAATCTGAAAGTCAGGGTGATCCTGGCTCCCTCAGACTCTCAGCAGTAAAACTATGCTTTAGTTTCTGACTCAAGGGCAAATTCTGAGAGCCAGACTCCCATATTCAACTGCTTGTTTGCCCTCTCCATTTGTATGTTAACATCAGCTTTACTTTTCTCAGTCCATCTCTGTTGCTGGAGATTTGAGCTAGTGCTGGCTGACTCTTGTCTTTTGTGTAATGATTTCTCTTTTACAACTCAGTATTCATAATCTTCCATGGAGGGGGGGGGGGCTTGGCTTCTTAAGGAAGTTGGTAGGTGATCCTGAGGTGAATTAGGACTGTAGCTACTGCGTGTGGGCCATACAGAAAAACTGATACAACTAAGGTAAGATATAGCAACTTAAAACACAACCATTCAGGGTTAATCAGTTGTGGGAACACAAGCAGGTTCCAAATTGATGCTCCACTTGTACAGAGGTTTTGATACCCCTGAAATTTATATATTTGTGCTTAGAATCATTTAGCTAACATGGCTTTATGAAACTAAGACATATATTCAAAAAGCCAAAAGACTAAATAGACTGTCTTTGATACAGCAAGAAAATTTCAGGTAAAAATCTCTTTTGTTTCTCTAGAAAACATCCTCAGAACAGAAATAAAGTCTATACATTTGCTTTCATTACCATTTGTAAGATTGAGAATAAGCAAAATGTGTATTACAAAGACTTGCACTTTCATCTTCTGAGGGGAGGTAATGGAACTGTGACTCAGAACACATAGGACTGATTTAGGAAAGTCATATTCCCTTCAGTCCCTTGAGGGCCCAGCCTCACTTGCCCTGTGTGTTACAGGGTGATTAAAGATCAGCCGTGAACTGAGGTCAACAAAATTTTGTCTCCACGATAACCCATCCAGTAATATTTACCAGGTTACTTTCACAGTGCATTGCATTCCTCTATGTCATTTAAGTATGATGAGAACTCTTGTTATAATTGGCAACAGTGACAGTGGCTGGGCTGGAGTCAGTGCAGGTTGTTTACCAAGTTGGGTAAGATATCATGTGTTACCATGATTAGAAAGTCTGGGAAGAGACTTGCATTACTATTCTCAAGTTGACCACAGATCTTGAAAGTTATTCAGATGAGGCAAAGGTGAAGCAAAGGGATTATTTGAGGACAATGGGTATGAACAAATCCATGAGTCCATTGAGTAAAAGCAAACTGTCACATCTAGGGGCAGACAAGCACCACGACTGCTCTGTTGGGTGAGCAGCTCACCGGGATTGTGACTCAGCCCTAATAGTTAGACAAACACAGTTTAATAAAAGGAAGACACTTTGGGATAGAAAGGAGGGGAAAAGGAGCAGATAGACTGCTACCCATACAGGAAAGAACCAGAGTAGGGAGCTTTGGGAAGATGGAGGACCTGGAGGTGTAAACAACTCCTATGTTTATAGGGGGTTGGACTCTTTTCCCCCTGTATGGAATTTGTCATAACTGGATTGGCTCTTGGGTACCTCTCTCTAAGATCTTTTTTGTGGTCTATGTGTAGCTTTGCTTCTTTGTAAGTTTATTTGTCCTTGACTTACTTTTTAAAGGTCTTATCTTTGGGGGATGGGCAGTTAGTTGGCAAGGGGTTACCTTAGTTATGGCTAGAATAGAGTTAATAAGGGGGATAGATACCTACTGTACACCATAATGACCTTTGAGTGAATAATGTGGTGACTCTAGTGTAAACACACATGGCTATAAATGTGTGTTAGTGCATAGATGTGAGTACACACTCCCTTAAAGTTAGTCAGCACTCCTTTGGTTTTTACTATGTTTTATTGCAAGTGGGAGCAGTTTATCATTTATGCAGCTAGCTTTCTCTCTGGGTCCTACATGTCAGCTCTTTTATTGTTCTCTTGGTGCAAGTCTCAAGACCATTTGGTATCTTTATTTGTCTGTGTTGTTGTTTTGGTTTTTTTTTTTAATCCCTGCCATTGAGTCATTTTTCAGGGGGAATCATTGCAGTAAAGTCTGTTTTAAACTCATTTTAGTCAGGATTACCTAGAAGACCTGCAGAGGCTTCTATTTAATATTTTTGTCTACAAACTCTGTAAAATCACAGAGGGACTCTGAAAGGATTTAATTCCAGGGTATCATAATCAAAACTTGCCCCTTGCAGACAGTGCTGCAGATAGAATCCCTGGTTGTGACTCCTAATTCTTGAGATTTCCCAATGTACTATTTATTAGTATTAAATAACTCTGCCTGGTTTGCCTGGAAATATTTAGTAGCATAAGGTTACTGGTCAAGTTGTGAGAATGCACATCACAATTCTGCTGGAGGTCGGGGTGGCCAATTAGACAAAATGCATCAGAATTCTTAAAGAGAAGCCTATTCAATTTTCCGTCTTTAGGAATATATTCCAAAGAACCAATTAAAATCCATGGAACAGGATCTCTAAATCCATGAAACAAAAATCAACAGATTTGACATAAGATTAAAACATGCACAATGATCTTGGAGAAAACATTCCAAAAATATGTAAATGAAAATCATGACTTGAGAGATGTTTGTTTCAGCAGGAAGCAAAGTGGTCATGGTCTGCTTCCTACAGAGAATGAAGATTTGTGGAGAAAAAAGGGCACTATCAATGTGTATGGCCTATAAGCCTACATACTAAATCACAGAGCTATGGAAATATGCATTTGAGGAATAAAATAAGCTTGAACTCTCTTGGAATTAGTGGTTAGGGATGGTCTGTCTGAGAAAATGACGATGAAATGAATTGGGTGCAGCTTTCTATTGGGGGTGACAGGGAATATGGTAAAAGGGTATTTGTCAAGGCACTGTGGGAAACAAGGAGTCAACGATCACTTGATCTTTGACATTTCTTCTACCTCATGCCAGCTTAGAAGATGACTGGAGCAAACAGCTGGAATACATGCCTAGACTACACCTCCTCTTGGGTACTCTGACTCACAGTGAGTGGATGGTAGAAAACAACAGCCAGTTATTGCTAACTAATGAGACTTTAGCTTAATAATCAGGATGAAAAGCTGTACTTACATGTATTAAAACAACACTGGTTCAATGTGAGCCAGGTTGGTTTTGATGGTGTTGGCTGACGGTGACGATGCCAGCACCACAGTGCCATATGCTCATGGGTACTGGCAAGAATGATTTGTGTCTGTGATGGAGGACTTTTACCAGGACTCAGAACTGACACTGGGATGATCTTAAAAAGAGAGACACAGTATCAGCAAATTATTGGTAGTGGTGAGGAAGATGGTCCAAGTCTTAGGAAAGCATCGTTGGTAGAGCTGGGAACATATGTGAAAAGTAGTGACTAGTTTAAGCTGGCTGCTGTCTGGAGTATCCGAAGAAAGGAAGGGATAGGACAGTATGCTCCCGCTTGAATTTATAAATAGTTCAGTTAAATGTGTTGAACATCTAACACATACCAGACACCATGATGGCTGCTACAGACACAAAGATAAAAAACAACCAACCAATTAAACAACCACCCAACCAAACCAAACCAACCAACCTACCAACCACAGTTCCAGGCTTCAAATGCAGGAAAAAAAAATCACACTGTGATTTTTAAAAATGTGATGCATGCTAGGTGTGTGTGTGTGTGTGTGTGTGTGTGTGTGTGTGTGTGTGTGTGTGTGTAATTAGAGGGAAGCAGTCAAGATGGACTTGCTTGAAGGAGATGATATGTCATGTAAGTCATAAAGATTATATGAAAGATGGATTGATGAAGAGGAGCAGTGCTTGGACAGTGGGGAGGGGGCAAAAAGAGCCATCTACTAGTAGTGTCTCTATGTTTTGTTGAATCTGAGAAGGGAGAATTTAAAAGATGTCCTTGATGCTCTAAACCTGTACTACTGGGAGAGTTTCATCAATAAAAACAGAGTGGTCCAAAGAGTTCTGAGGAAAGGATAGGTTGAAAATAACAAAAGTGATCAGCTTATTTGGGAACGTGGAGTTGATGAGAAATCTTGGAGCATCAAAACTCCAGTTCCCAGTAAAGGGAAGGAGAGAATTGAAGGCAACTAGGCTATGCTGAGAGTGAGATGGATGAGTTTTGTGCCCAGAATGTTTACACACGGGTCTTCTCTCATATTCGACCTGCTGCAGCTCTCTGGCTTCCGCTCCCAGTACAAGAGTTCTTCTGGGGTGCCCTTTGTTTCTTTCTTGGCTTCCTTATACTCTATAAAGGCAAAAGTCTTTGCCTCATGAGGGCAAGGCTACAGCACAAAGTGCCACTGATGGAATCTGAAAAGCAGCAATTGATCCTGGAGCTCAGGTGCTCAAGCCTGCAATGCTTCTGGCTCAGCCACCCAGAGTTGTGTTGTTACAAGCATGCATCACTCTTCTTTTTTTCTGCCAAGAAATTTCCCAATAGTGTTTGATATTTGCTTTTATAAAATGATAAAGGGAGATGAGTAAAGGAAATACAAAATTAGCTAAAGAAAAAGTAAATGCATAATAAGCAAGTTGAAATAAATTCAAGCAAATGAATGATTAAGAAAAAGACAAATAATGTTGGTGAGACCTTAGGAAAAAAGCTGTTCACATCCATTGGCAAGACCTGGAGACATGCTCTGTATTATGTGTGTGAATGGGAAATTGGCCAAAAATATTTTGGAAAGCAATTCATGGAATCTATAGAAATGTCAAGAATAGTTCCTCTATTTCCCAGCCATTCGAGTGTAGAAGCTATCCTACAATGGTTCCCACAGAGAGATGAAGATACATGCATAAAAATGGCTATTAATACCAAACAGAAACAAATATTGGTGAGGGTAAGGGGAAGAGGAGCCCTTCAACACTGCTGGTGAGAATGTAAACTAGTGCACTCTGGAGATCAGTATGGAGATTCTTCAGAAAAGCTGAGTAGAAATTCCATTCAACCCAGCTATTCTTCTTTAGGTATTTTCCCAAAAGAGCAAAAGATGTCTTATTATAGTGATGCATTACATTTATAGCAGCAAGAATCATAATAGCTAAATCTTAGAAGCAGCCATATGTCCATAAACAGAGGAATGGGTACAGAAAATGTGATGCAGTGTATTTACACAAAGGCATGCTACTTTGCCATACAGAAGAAAAAAAGTGTCTTTATAGGAAAATAGATGGACCTTCAGACATGAGGGTGTGCAGTTGAAAATGGCTAAGAGTGAATTTCAAAGTGTTCTCACTACAAAAAAACAAAAAACAAAAAACAAAAAAACAACATAGTTGAAGTAATATATACACTAATTGACTTCATTTAGCTCTTAAATAATGTAGACATATTTCAAACACCACATTGTATGCTATAAATATTTATAAATTCTGTCAGTTAACAAACAAAAGTAAAAGGAAATAAAGTTTGGTATTTAACATTTAAAAATACAGCTTGAGGCTCATTATATGAGCACTGATGTGATGAATTTATGCTACTGTTTTAACCAAGTACCTCCTTCACATTTTGCAGTCTCTTACAAAAAAGGCAGTTATCATATATGATATATATGTGATAGATATATTATGTAGATATATATGCTGTATACATCAATTTAGAAAATTATTTTCTCTATTTTATTAATTTCAACAAAGGGCAATGCACTTTAGTGTGTAGATAATGTGGTCTAATTTTTTTTTTTTT
>PVIR01004840.1:19840-76149 GCA_004026965.1 Petromus typicus | reverse complement strand
AAGACAAGGTCTCACTTTGTAGTTCAGGCTGGTCCTGAGCTCACTACGTAGACCAGGCCAGCCTTGAACTCACAGCAATCCTCCTGCCTCTGCCTCCCAAGTGCCAGGATTACAGGTGTGAACCACCACACCCAGGATCATGATAGGTGGTACTAGGGATCAAACTAAGGACCTTGGGCTTTCCAGGCAGACACAGAACCCTGAGCTAAATACCTAGCCCAAGTATATATTTCTTATTTGTGAGATATAGCGGATAGTGATAAACATATGATAATTTTAATACAGTTTTCCCATGTTACAAAGCATTTTCTATTTTCTAAAGCACATACAGCATGTTATGCCTAATCCTAATCACAGTATGTGAGCTAAGTAAACCAAGTGTTCTGACCTTAGTTTTATGAAAGGGTAAAAAAGATACTTTCTTTAGATTCTACAGGCCGCAGCTACAACTTAGGTCCATCAACACCTAGTCCATGTATATTCCCATTCAGATGATATAAGAAAAATTCTTTTGTAAGAGCATTATAGTTTGAAAGTACTATTACACATATGGGACAAATATTATGGACAGAAATTTCTGAGTAGCATGCACAATAAAATGAAATGATTTGATTTGGGCTCAGGTTGTACACAGAGTTTTCAGTATCTTAGCAAATATGACAAAGTCACGTACTGAATCATTGCTTTACTAAGCAGAAGAAGGGTGGATACCTTCAACTTAAATCATTTTTAACTTAGTTACTTTTGCCTTTTTTCTTACAAAACATTTATTGATGATTGCATATTATTGTCCTTCTTATGCATGATTCCAAGAAAGCTTGTCAATAATTCTTTTTAAAAATTGTCATTCATTTTCTATTGTCAACATTAGTAAGTCCCTTAGTCTTACATGCACAGCTGAGATATAATTCTCTCTGAAGTGCAATACAGCTCTAAATGTTATGATATTAACATATATATGTATGTTTATCTCCATCATGATAATTCAATTGGATCATTTCCAATAATGTTGATCATATTTTTCCTTCTATTTCTAAATTCACTAATGATTTGGGCCAATGGAATAGGCAACTACCATTCTATGCTTACTAAAATTATTGGCTTCCTTGCAGCTTTTTTCAGTCTTTGCAATATAACATGATTTTTTTTTTCCTTCATCCTAACTTTAAATCCAAAAGAAAAGCACAGGAAATATTCAATGGCAAACTAAGTTTACTAGTTATACTTCTCATAAGTTATATCTGAAATAGACCTAAAATAGAAATTAACAAACAGGTTTCAATATATGCAGAAAAGGATATTTATATATATGTCGACATTATAGATATGGCATGATTGAAACTGTGCTCTAAGAGAATATCTGAAAAATTTTACTAACAAGATTATTATATATAAACTGTCTTAACATATTGTAGATGCCCTTCATAGTTGAAACTAGAATTTTAATATATCTCAAAGCATAAGGAAATTCACAGGTCCATTACAACTTATAATCTTGTAAATATTAAAATTTTCAACTTTATATCTATGAATACATAGTCTATTTTCTCTATTACATATACATACATACACAAAAAACAAATATTTTAAGTCATTTATTTTTTCCAATACCTTTTTGCATTATTTCTACTCTATACAAACACCATTGAGAGGTTTTTAATATCTTAAAATGTAGCTTCTAGTAAAAATGAGCAGAATTCATAGGGTTGAGGGAACATTAACTCTTTCAGATAAATTAAATCCCATTTTATGTTCTGAAAAAGATGATTCCCAAAATGGGTCTCCTGTGGCCTGCAAGGGTTGATGTACCCTTTAACTAAGCAATATATTCTCTTCTCACCACTATCATCACACACCAAATGTCTATCAATTCCTGGAACAATGTTGAAATATGTAGCTCAGTCTGTGATTTCAGGGGGAATTTCAAACAAGGAAGACTTCAATTAGAAAATTTTGTGCTAAAACACATATGTTCCATTAGGATAGTTTCTATCTAGGGTTTGCTAAAAGATAATTGTCAATACTTGTGTTTCCTCTGACTTGTGTTTGTTTGCTATTTGATTCAAGGTCTTCTAAAGAGTTCAGGCTGGCCTTGAACTCACTATGTAGCCGAAGCTGGCCTGAAACTTGTGATCCTCCTAGAGCAGCCGTCTAAGTGCTTGGATTGTAGGTGTATGTCACCATGCTTGGTAATAAGTGCATTTTAAATCAAAGTTTTGTAAGACATTGGGAGCTGTCCTTTTATCAAATTTAGGGCATGCATTAATAATAAACCAATGTGTTCTATTTACTGCTAGAATGCTAAGTTTAATATCATTAAACAATGTGCACTTACTCATTTAAATAAATATTTATTAAGTGCTAATCTTTCATAAGGTCTTGTGCTAGGCTTGTTGCTGATACTTCAATATGAACAAGAACCTATAGCTCAAAGGAGTTTGTGATTTAGTGTGAAAAATAAACACATATATAAACAGAATATAAAATATATAAACCAGCAAATATCATAAAGTATTAAAATGGCATGTGAACACAAGGGATAGGGAGATCACACTTGCTATGACTAGGGAAGGCTATGTAGATGATAGGGTGTATATAATTTCAACTAATTTTGAAATTAGTTGGCAAGCGTTTCAAAAAGAACATTTTTCTCATTTTAGGGCCATAAGAAAAAAAGCAATAAAATAAATAAATTCATCTACTTATAAATTCATAAAATAAATAGAATTCATCTCAGATTTCTGAACCTCTCTGAACTCAAAGGTGGGATATAATATTATTGATAGGATCACAAGACCTGAAGTCCTGGAGACAAAACCTTGATGGTAATCCTAACCAACATATTACGTATGTGATCTAAAGCACATGAGTGTACTTCTGTAACTTTTCCATTGAAACAAAGTAAATGATACTACCTCACAGGACTGCCTTAGAGGTAGCCTGACAAGGCGAAAATACACATACGCACGTAGACAAACACAGAATGAACATTCCACATCAAAAATAAAATTGCTCTAAGATCTGCAACATGTTGAACACAGGCATGACAACACAAGGGGAACATTTCATCCCCAACCTCATGTGATGAACTATAGACAAAATGAGGAGATATTAAAAACACTGTGTAAGATCACCCTAAGTCGGTATGTGTAATATAATAAATTTGGGTCTGTCGATCTACAGATACTCAACGTGTGTAAGATATATATCCTTTCTCAGAATAGTGGCTGTCATGCAAGTCAATGAACCACCTGACTAGGCCTCACCCATCAGTCCTCGGAACTGAGCAGTCCAGCTTTAGTAACAAGTCTGCTGAGTCACTGTAGAGAACAAGCTCCACAACTGGTGTCTGGCCACCAGCCATATCTGATCAAATTCCTTCCTCCTACCATCCTTTGCTTATCACCTGGAGACTGCCTTTAGCAAAGCTCTTACTAAGTCCCTTTAGCCAAAATCTCCTTTTTTCTTTATCTCTCTTCTTCCTAACTGGCATCCAAACCAAGGCTCTCAATTGCCCTTGTGTAGTATTTAGGATGTAGTCCACTTGTATATGGAGTTTTCTCTTCCCCTCTTACAACAGTTCATAAATAAAAGTTTACCTTGATGGTTTTGCCTGGCTCTGATTCTATCTGATAATAGTTGCAATTATGATAATTTAGAATCATTTTTTTTTAATCTTTAATGATTATTCCTACTTTAGTTCAGTGTAGTACTAATTGAACTAAAATTTCCTGGTGACATTATGAGCACAGTTTATTTAAAATAATGGTATAAATTGTTTTTAAAGAAGTGATATTTCATAACTTTTACTTTAAAAAATATTTGCTTTTCAATGTAGATATTATTTCCATGGCTGACTGAACCTATCAGAGTAGGATCATTAAAGAAAGAAAAAGACTTTCTTTACACAGCCTACTGTCTTAAGTTTGAGAGCAGCAGCCAATAGTGGTTGACGGCAGTCAGAGGTGGCCAACTTCCCTTTCATCTAGTTTAAAATTGTACTTTTACTTAAGAGCCAAAGAACGGCCCGGGATACTAGGAATGCACATAAGAAACAAACACTGTGCCAAAAAAATCTTCCTTTTTGTTTGTGTTTTTGCAAATATTACATGACATTTACTTTACAGAGTATACATTATCATCCTCCTAAAACCTGCTACTGGCACATTCTCAAAAACAGTAAGGATTACTTTGTGGGTGAAGGACTACTGAGGTGTGCCATCTATTTTTAATTAGTTTCCAATAAAGAATTTTGGAATAAAAGCAAAACAGCAGTGCAGTGGAGACCCTCAATCTGTTTTCAATTGTCTGGAAAGGACAATGTGCTTTCTTAATAACTTGATTTGTGACCACTTCAAATGACTCTTCCTTATACTATGAAGAAATCCCAGGTGTTGGCAGTTGACAGGGTGTTAATGTCATTAACATTCTGTCAGCTTTACTTGTCAATGTGTTAATGGTGCTCCTGCTGTTCAGTCATTCTCTATCCTCTAGTTGGGGAAATTATTTAGCCAGCAGTCAATCAAAAGCTAAGCTGACTTAGGGCAACAGACAGCCTAGGCCATTGACAAAATCTCTGTGAGTACATGTGGTGAGAAATTTGTCCACAGGACATAAGCAGGAAGGTCAACACTGTGATTGATGTGCTTTTTTACAAAGACACTTTAAGATACTAAGGATGGAACACAGCACATATTGTAAAAGTTCAAGAATCCCTTTTTAAGCATGGGTTTCTTTTCTGTCAGAAAAAAACAGGGTGCCCTTAGGAAAAATAATAGTTTAATAGAAAGAGAAAAAAAGAAGGAAGGAGGAGGGGGAGACAGAAGAGGGGGGGAGGAGAAGAAAAGAGGAAAAAAGCTCTTAGGAGTAAAGACACAATATCCCAAAGTTTAGTACCTCAGCAGTTTGAGTATCTGAGGGAAACAAGCAGGAACACAGAAACACGAAGGCCTCTTGGATGGGGGGGTTGCAGGGTCTTGCTTTGTAGTTCAGGTTGGCCCTGACTCAGCCTAGAACTCAAAGAAATCCTCCTGACTCTTCCTCTTGAGTGCTGGGATTATAGGCGTGAGCCCCCATACCTGGCACTATGGTATGTGGTACTGAATGCTGGTGGGCATGAGTTTCCATGCCAGGCATTGTTGCATGTGGTTACTGGGGATGGAACCCAACCGGGCCGCTGCGCTTGCCAGACAGGCACCAGAGTGACTGAGCTAAATCCCTGGCCTAAGGGCTCTCTTTATATATATATTCCTTCTCGGAAGCACACTATATGAAGTATAATTCCTCTCCTGTCCAGTCATAAAATCTAGGAAGGTGAATGAGCAACACTCCCTCTTCCAAAGGTCCATGTGACCACCATCTTATGCCACCCCAAGAGGGGAAGAAAGAAGAGATGTCATTGGGAGACACAGACAAGAATCCTGATGAAAGAGTTCATCCCTGTTCCTTAACATTAGGTTAGACTGTTATTCAACCAATCATTTTTTTCCATACCTATCTACTTCTTTCATCAAATGTAACATAAAAATACTTTTCATTGGAGTCTTCATCATGTTACATTTTGGCTAAGTAAACTGGGCAGGCATTTGTCTTGTTAATCTGTCTTTCATTGTAGGCAAAGTTAGCTGTTAATATTGTGACAGTTGTATTCTCCTCACTACTAATGAGAAACATTTGTAGTCACACTACTGGCTAAGGAGCGAAATGCTACACTGTTGCATATGACATCAGTGTCATGTACAATGTCAATTCAAAAGGAGACCTAAAATGGCAAGGAGCGCATTCCTCGTGCTCCCCAGCTCCTCACAGCATGCACTGTTTTTCAAAGAACAGGAACTGGGTGTGATTCTGAACCTCATTCGAACAATATTTGCTACAGGTAACAAATACAGACAAAAATACAGATAAAAACTACAGAATTTCTGACATGTAAAGTTAAAAAAAAAAAGGTATGGCTTTAAAAGTGAATAAATTAAAAACATGAGACTTAAGGAAAAGATTCTGTGTTATCAACAGAGTTATCAATGTCTCTCCAACACACAGGGATATCTGGTCAGTTTGAACAGACACAGGAAAGATTTATTTAGCAAATGAGAAACATTTTGTAAAAGCTCAAGCAGGAAAATTAGACACTGGGAAGCAGGAGACTCTCAATAAGTTAGAGTGACTATTATCAATATTACTAAGCAAAATGAGCAAAGGCTTTATTTCAGTGCCCTGTACAACTGAGGTAAAATCTCCCAATATTAGGATTGAGGTCAACACATTCGCATGAAAAACACAGATGGAACTTGGCTTACAGTTTGATTTATGCTTTTCTAATTGTACAATGATGCAAAGTTTATACACTGATATATATTCAGTGGGAACTGCACTTTGAATTTTGAAACAATCTTTTTCTGGGCAAACAATATTTGGTATTACAGATATTCCTTGTTTAATGATCTGCCTAGTTAAGGACTGTTCATACTAATGACCGAGGCGCACTGTTTGAACTTGCCAACTGCTGCTAAGACTTACGGCCTGGCTTTTTTGGGTACAGTTCTGTATATCTTATTTATGGAGCCTCAAGGTTTTCTTTGTACAGTACTCTTTCTTTATATAGCAAAGCAATTTTTGCTGGCTGTACTATATATTGTATTATTGTATGTTCTGTTATACATCACAGTACTGAATTTCAGGGTTATGCAAATAAAGTCATCAAATTTGAGTTTCCTTGAACTGTTTCTTTGTTCTGAATATCGTAATACACATACCATATATGATTCCTCATTTAGCAGCCAATTCATTTAACAGCCCTCTCACAGAAATGGAGATGGGCAGTGAAACAAGGAGTGTCTGCACACCTCTCTGACATTGCTAGATGGCCCCGCCTCAGGTCAACCAGGTCATTAAGAGGCTCTTCTGCTTCTCTGTGTGTCCCTAGATGCCTTACACACTCAGAGGTGGGGCTTGGGGGGTGTGACTGGACCGCAGCTATGTGCTACTTGATTATTTCACTGATTCCCTTAACATAGTTCTGGGTAGAGATAAAGGATTTACTGCAGTAGGAAGACCCGCCCTGTGTGAACAGCACCAAGTAGCAGGCTCATAGTTTTGATGGAATAAAAAGGGAAAGCAAGAACTCTTGCTGCTTCCAGCTCAGCAGGCCATGGAATGTTTCTACCCTGTCATGGCGCCGTTTTGAAGCCAGCTTACTACGGACAGAAACTTTTGTAAACTGCATTTCCTTCTTTAACATGCAGTTGTTGGATATTTCATCCCAGCAAGAAGAAAGTATCTCAGGCAGAAGGCAAGTAACCTGTGTTCTTCAGTGGACTCTGTTGCCAGTGTGCTCTGGATACAGGTACTCAGTAAGTTGCATGAGGTATTGAACACTTTATAGCAAAATTGCCTTAGTGAATGATTTTAGTCAATTGTAGGCTAATGTAATTATTTTGGTCACATTTAAAGTAAGCTTGGCTAAGCTATGATATTTGCTAGGTTAGGTATTTTATATAAATGCATTTTTAGAGTACAGTATTTTATACCTTTATTTCGATATAACCTCATCTTAAGGTGAGGAGTATCTACTAAGAATGTACTTCGATCAAAAAATTGGGGTAATACCACTGATTTCACCACACTATTATCCTGATTTGTGACCAATGGGTGTTTCAGTATATACAGTGTTACAGCCAATGTAAAGCATCCCTTTTAATTCTAGCACTTCTGTCCTGTGAAGGATGTGAGGATTTCTCTCTTCTGCTCCTCTCTTGTAACCTCACAAAATTAGTTCTGTTTTGCCATTTCCATTCATAGGGCAAAGAAAATGCTATTACCAAATAATACCACCTTCTTGACTTTGTCCCGCTGCGAATAACAAAAATGTCTTGGGTTAAGAAATTTATAAATAATAGAATTTCTCACACTTTGGGAGCCTTGAGAGTCCCAAATCAAGACACCAGCAGATTTAACACCAGGCTGGAATGGGATGTGATTTCCTGCTGTGACTTCACACAGCAAAGGGGCAAAAGGGGCCAGATCCCTTTCTCTCTACTTATTTTATAAAACACTACTTTCATCCCTGAAGGCACAGCCCTCATAGACCACTCATCTCCTACTGGAGATGACACTATGTATGAACTTCAGAGGGTCTTGACACACTCAGTGCTTAAAGCTCAAGAATCTACGGTAAACCACAGAGGCAGGAGGATCTCTCCGATCTTCTCATTCCCTCTCACCTGAAGTCGGCTAAGAAACTAGAATTTCCCTCAACTATTCTTTGCAGAAGCAGCTGCTAAACCCAGACAATCCCTTCTCTGCCACAAAGAAGGAAGGGATGTAACCTGGAAAACCCAAGAATTATGTGACAAAACATCTCACTACATTGTCCCTCCTCATTCTGTTCACTGTCACTAGATTCCTATCCTTTTGTCCTCTAATCATAATCCTGCACAACTGTACACAAAAACACACAATTTTCCCTTTTCTTTTGGTCTTACTTTGAGTCAGAACATACAACCAATTTTGGATATAAAAAAAGGAGACAAAAATCATGAGTTTTCTTAAAACCACTGGTGTGCGAGGCCTGAAACAGCCAGAGCAAGTTCATTCAGAGGAAAGATTTCATCTCCGTCTGTCTCTCTCTCTCTCTCTCTCTCTCTCTCTCTCTGTCACTCTCTGTCTCTGTCTCTCTCCCTCTCCACTTACTTTAAAAGGTGTGAGTTGTCACCTCTAAAAGTGATTATGACATTTTACCATCATGCTCTACAACGTTGATTCACTGTCAGTCAAGATCCTGAGATTTGTGTAATGAAGAATGTAATATCCAAAAGCAGTTTACAACTGCTTAATGATAGCCTTTTGAATGCAGTAAGTAGAAGAAGAAGAAGAAGGATGGACTAGGTAATCGTCATTGTCTCCAGTTATAATATCATCTTATCCAACACACATTTACAGAATGCCTATACTGTTCTAGGTGATGGGCATTTGGTAATTAACGAGGCAAATATAATCTCTGCTACGGGGACAGTAAAGCAAGACAGGATGTAAATGCCAGGCTGTCAGCAGATTAAGGTCAACTTTTCCACTGTGTGCACTGCTGTATTTTCATAGTCTGTCAATGCTTAGCAAACTGTAAGCATTCCAGAAATATCGAGTAAGAATAAGGGTGAACATAAGATGCTATTGGTCAAAGCTTCACTGGGGAATTTTGTGGAGATTCAACCTTCCTATTCAACTGCCCTATGGCCATCATGCTGCTGCTGCTAAACATAGCCCTGTTGCCATTTTCAAAGCCCAAAGGCCACAGGAGTGCTATACGGTTTTTGAACTCAGAGTCCTTAGAGAAAGATTACTATAGGTAAATAGGTGAGGTTACTTTCAAGACAAATTATTGTCACACTTGTACCTGTAGTTATTCAATTTAAAGTGCCAGTGACCTGAAGCAGAAAAATTTATTGGAAGAAAACGGAAACATTGGAAAGATAATCTAGTACAAATAGATCTTATACTGGAAATGAAAACATGATTCTAATGACGATGCAGGATCGAGAATACCACCATTAGAATTTTCTTCCCTTTCCAACAGCCAGACAATCTGAACATGTGAGGGCCATGTTTCCCTGTTTCTTTCTAGAAGCCTGGAACTCTCAGTGGTTGCCTAAGTAATCTCCCAAAACAAAAATAACCCGAGACCTAGTTTTATTCCTGTGACTCATTATATTAAAGTTGTAAACCTACTCAATTCTATATTCTAAGTTTTGCAATGAAAAAAAAAAAAAAAAACCTAGCTTTTTATTTTTTTAATAGCACAAGCAAAGTAACGATGTCATATATTTTAATGTAGTTTTCAATCCCCTTGTTGAGAAACAGTCACACATTGATGCCACTTAAATGAAGAATAGTCATTCATCTGTAACATACAGATACAGAAGGCACTGGGTTTTCATTTAAAAATGCTTAATTACCTTTATAAAGAGGAAAATAAAATAAGGAGGCCAGCCCAAATTCCTGTGGGGTTGGAAATTTCTTCTCTAAATGAGCTACAAAGATTCAGTGTTACAAGTTATTGGTTGGCCATAAGCCAATCATACAAGAACAAGTGGGTGAGGAATTAAATTCAAATACATGAGGCAAGATCCAAAATTAAAAGGTGCACAAAGTTGTTACTAGTCACAAGAGAATATAATACTTCAGGAAAAAAAAATCTAATCAATGGTAAAGGGAAATTTTCATATTGCATACCCTTGTGGCCAGTTATGTAACACAATGCTATTTTCAAGTTTTCCTTTTATATATTTCTATAATTTATGCCAGTATCCTGCATGTTAGCTGCATATCAAAATTTTTATTTAACAAGTGATGCTTACTCTCTTATACATTTGAATATGTACTTACTGCTATCATTTTATCTATCCAAGAATGTATTTATTTCTTTTATAATTCTCTCAATTAATATTAGCCATTCTCCGATGGTCCTTTAAAATGCATATGAACTCTTAGGAAATGTATGAGCATACACATAAAGCAAAAAGCAAGTCTCAAAAAAAAAACAAAGCATCCTCAATATTATCATTTCCTTTATGTACCTAGTTATGTAAGAAAATCATTTTGTTTGGTTTTAGGTCTAATCAAAGCTCATAAGTCTTACCTTACATATCTTCTGGGGACTCAAATGAAATTCTTCAAGAAATGGCAGTCTTTTTGACCTGATTGTACTCCTGACTATTCAACCTCGTTCAAAACATCATGAAACAAATTTACCTTACTAATATACTTCATATAGACAGTTTTAAAATTAACCACATAGTAAATAGGGAGCCAGACAGACACAAAGACTAACAAATAAACAGAATGCTTAATTAAATAAAGGATATTGTCATCTTTTCCACAAACTTATCGTGTCGATTTTCTGCTTCAGGGAATCTCTTGATGTCACGTTCCAGGTGAAGAATTTGTTGTTCCATGGCTGTGAGGTTGCTCTTGAGGATTTGAGCTGAAACTAAAAAACAATATGCAAAACATTTAGAATTGTTTACCAGGTGCTGCATGGAAGAACCAAAACCCATACCAGCTAATGTATTTTTGTAAAAAAATGTAGAGAACAGTTCCATGAAACTAACTCACATTTTTCTGAATTACTGCTCATAAAATTTCTACTCTCCATGAAATAAATGAAAATGTCTATTATAATATATCAAATCATCCTGTTTAATATGGGAATGTCATCATTTCACTCAGCCATTAGTACAAATAAATCTATTTCCATTGAAATTTATTGATGGGGTTCCTTATATTTCATTCTTTAATATCTAATTTGAAGATAAAAGAGAAACTAAGGTTCAAAGAAACCTCATCTCATTAACGCACATGATTTAAGTTTAAATTATATAAACAAAGTATTTATTTTAGTGTCATATCCTGAATTTGATGAACTAACACATCTGCATTCCCATCTTTAGTAGTTTTCACAGTCAACAGAGATATGCAAAATAACTGTTGGTACAGAGAGAGAATTTAAAGTAAACGCAGTGCACACACATGCACATACACACCCTCAAAGTTTTAGCATGTCTTCAAACACCATCCTCAGTGCCTCTAGTTACCCGAACATACACAGCATTTTTCTATCTTGGACAACTAATAATTTTAAGTATTATATTGAAATTTGCCTAAATATAGGCAAATGTTCCAGATATCTCATGGTGCCTTTCAAAAAGAATGATTTTTTTAAAAAAATGACTGTTTTATAGGTACTCAATTACTGGCTGCATGCTAATTATAAAAGAACACACTTTTATCAATATCAACACTCTGTGATAATTCAAGTTGAAGAAAGAAGGAGTTACAACTTGCTGTGACTTTGTTTTTTAAAATTGAGGTTTTGAAATGCCATTCTTTTCACTAAAGTCTATAAAACATGAATAAAAATATTACAGTTCCTTTAATAAATAAATTTTGTCTCACTCAAAGACATACGAGTATTACAATGAAAAATTTCAGAGAATGAGAAAATCAACCCCCTAGCAATCTTCAATCAAACTATTTCGATACAAATTCATCACACTGACACAAAACTTTGTAAGTTAACACAGAGAAATCACTTTAAATGTCCAGGTAAGTTCAAGATAGTGAAAATCAGTCACTAACAGTAAAGATTATTTTTATCTATTAATCTGTCAGTTTAAACATTTCTATTCAATTTTGCTCTGTTTGTATAGATCAGAAAAGCTTGGAAATTCTTCTTTATCTTGATCTTCGGTACCAGGGACTGGACTCAGGACCACACACTTCCCAGGCAGGTGCAGTATCACTGAGCTACATCTCTGGAACTGGAAATTAAAGTCTCAGAGAGGTTGGTCTAGCCAAAGATTTGCCTATGGTTCAGGCATCACTGCTTCTTTTAATTAAAAGGGTATGTTTGTCAGTAGAGTGGTCAGGGGAATGGGAAAAAATAAGAATTAAGTTGTGTCATGTACTAGTACAAATTCTCAAAGTTGAGAGTGATCACGATATGTATATAAAAAGTATCAATAAAATCAATTTTAAAAATAAAAAAGTATTTCTAGCTGATTTTGAAACTGAATTTTTTTCAGCTAGAGTTTCCTTGTTTATCCTCACTAATTTATCAAGTTATTTGTTGCACCCTCATTTGCTTCCCTGAAAAAGTAGAGCGATGAACTAACTAATTGATTGTGGCATTCAGCTTCCATGGACTTAAAGGAATCAAGACACAGTGCCCCAAGACACGGCACCTTGGTATACTGAGTCTTTAATGCGAAGCAGGATATAAAGCCTCAGGTGAGATGTGCCATTCTTATACCCATAGGAAAGGAGCACTCTAATCTCTGAAAATGAGGGGCTGAGACAGCAATCTGAGTGACCATCTCAGGCTAAACTGTCCCCACGTGTTACCCTTAGCTCACCCGATCACATTTTCTCTCCCTGTTACATTTCTTCCCCTATCACATTTTTCTATGACTGTACAGTCTGCACCAGAACTTCCACAGGAATGTTCCGGGTCATTGGTTCTTTCGGTCTTCATTTCCATAGGAAAGCATCCCCTGTCACATAAAATTAAAAGTAACTGGTTTTATTTATTTTGTTAATCTGTTTTTTTTGTTTTGTTTTGTTTTGTTTTTAAGGGGCCCAGCCACCAAACCTAAAATGGGTAGAAAGAAAAGTTATTTTTTTTCTCTACTATAGAAGAAAAAAAAATGTGGACAACTTTCTGCCATAAGAAAATGGACCTGAAGCTGAGGTGTAAGTCACAATGGTACTCCCCCACACCAAAACCAACAGTAATGTCACTAATGAAAGTGAAATTATACCAATCTCATCTCCTGATTATTCAATCAAATTTCTATGCATGGAAAAAGTCTAGATATCACATTTAACAAGAGCACATTTTTAATTTAGTGAAACTGCTTTTACTCTACAGTTGAGTTCTGAACAAATCAATATTTTCAGAAAACCTTCCTTTTCAATTTTACAAGTCCAATACTTAGTTTTCTATAAATCCCTCCAGATCTCTCCTCCAAGTTCTTTACTATTTCATATTATGAGGACAGAAGGGACTCCTGTGGAGAGTTAAAAGACCTGAGCCCTTGGGTAGAAAAAGCAGCCTGTGTGTGGCTAAGAGAAACAAGCAGCTTTCCAGCAGCTTTGTGGTTTCAAGCTGATGGGCTAAGATTCTGACACCTGCCTCGGTGCGGGTGGCACTGTCCCTCCTAGTGCACTTGACCTGCCGACCCCAAGTCCACTATCAGCCCCTAAGACCAACTTTTAGACAAGCCAATGTCTAATCAACCATGTGCTGACACCCATGGGGCCCCTCCCCATAAAACAGAAGTTCGGCCCCAGATTCTGTGGTGTCTGTGGCTCTTTCTATAGTGGAGGAAGAGACAGTGGCGGGAGGGTGAGTCTGGAGATGTGAGACCTCAGACCTACTGACCTAACAATCTTCAGTTTTTTTTAATAGATATTCCACATTCCACATCACTTTTGACTTTGCCTTAGATTTGTGTCATATATATAAACACATACTCTCCTTTATAAAACCCCAAGCTGCTGCTACGGCTCTGGATTCAGTCCTGTTTTGGCACGCTGTGTACTCTGACCTAAGCGCATGGGAAGGCCTCAGATGCAAGTTCTTTCTGACCTTCTGCCCTTCCATCTCTAGTCCCTCTATTTCCATGAGTTATAGAAATTAGTGTTCTTCTTCTTCTGACGATGGGCCATACAAAGTAGAACCCTTCTTCCCCAAAGTGAGTCACAATCCCTAGATGTGTCTCTCCCTTCTCACTTGAAGACCCTCACTCCAGGAGTCCTAACTCGTATAGCGCCTGGGAGAAAGACACAGAAGAGACGCTGAGCAGCATGTGAACAACAGGCTTTGCTAAACTCCACCTGCCACTGTGCAGTCATCAGATCACACCAGCTACTCTGGTGCAAATTATATTTCTACATGGCTAAGCATAAAAACAGATAGCTCTCCTTAGGTCTTTAGGTTTCCATTTCTGAAGCTCCTCATGCCACATCAGTGCATTCACTGCACGTCTGTTTCAGTGACTCGCTTTGTTAAGAGTTCCTGCCAAAACCCTTATGATAAGTAAGGGAAAGTATCACCCCCTCTCTTCCATACTACTTATTGGTAAGACAAATATCTTACTCTTTCTTTATCCTCAAATCTCATCACTGTGCTTTATCTGTGGTACTCAATACATGTTTACTGAATGGATATGTCTATTTCAAGAAGTCTGGGCTCTCATTTAAATTTATGATCTTCACTGAAACTAGACAGAAGTTAGGCACAATTACAGTAATTGAATGTTCACTGTATGAGTTTTTACATGAATACAGAAAGAAAGCAAGACATTGGAATCAGTCTAGAAATACATAGATAGCCTCACAGTTAATGCTTAGAAAATGGAAAAGGAAATCAGATAAGGAAGAGAAGCAATCAGCACCCTTATTACGTTCCTCTATTCGCTCTTTTACTATATTTTTAATATTGCATCTAAACAAAAAAGAGTGAAATGCTGCACATGAAATAATCTGGGTATGTTAGTTTTCATGCAAATTTATGGGTGCATTAAATAATACCATAAAATAAAATGTTCATCTTTGTATCAGGTTTATCTTTGAGGTAGAAGTAACAATAAAGAAGATCTAGACCAATTATCAAATTCCAAAAGCTCATATTACATAGAGTGACTATCTGACTCCCCGAGAACCAGGGCCTAGGATATTTATTTATGGGGGTGGCCTCTAGATAAACAGCAATAAGGGAAATGGGCAGAAAGTAAAAATAAGAGAATAAGTTACAACCCTGTGCAAAGCTTTGGAAAAACCATATTGGTTGCCTAGTGTCTCAGATGACTTGGACTGGAGCAACTCCCTAGAGGAGTAGCATGGGCAGTCACACTGGGCTCCATCATCAGGGCCCTGCTCTTTGCTCACTGCATGGCTATCACCACTTTGAAATGTGTAATATTTTCCTCAGTGGGGCTCCACATTTTCACTTTTCTCTGGGCCTTACACATTAAATATTTGGCCCTGGTCTCCAGAAAAAAAAAATGTAACTTGGAATACTTGGTGAGAGGGAGGGAGCAGTTCATTTGCTTGCTGGTTCCTTCATCTCTCCTATTCATTCAGTGATGAAATGTTTCCATTTCTGGATGTAAAAAGTTATTCTGGTCAGGGAGTAATGGCCTGAGCTTGGAGAGGGGAAGGAATGGTGGCAGAGAAGCATGCTCGGTAAATCTAGGGGTGCCCACACTACATCTCCAACACAGTACTCCTTCTATACAAAGTAGCTTGTTCCATTTTTAATAGCATCATTAGAACAATTGTTATTTGCTCAGAATCAGCCAACTTGAATTTTTACTAGTCATTCCTAATTTTGCCTTGTAGCAATGTTGATTTGGGGAACTTTCTATTTTATAGGACAAGAATCACTTGCATCTTGGTGGCCTACACAGGCTATAATTATTTCCTTCAACTAGTTCTCTATGATATAGAAGTCTTTTTTTAAAATTCATAAGTCATAACACTTATTGAATGCTAACCGTGTGCAGGACATTATCAAAAGTAGTTTCATGTGTCACCTCATATAAGCATCATAAAATTCCATGAAGGATACACTCTTTAGGAAGAGCGTGAAATGAACAAAGTGGTATCTTTCCACAACAATGATAAATGTAAAGCAGTGTTTCCAGGAGGAATAACATCTTGGAATAAAATATCTACTCTTTAGCACCCACTGCCACAAACACATATATATTACTTCTATAAGTAAGTATGGCAGAAATGGTTTTAGAAACCAGCCAGACCTCCTAGGTGTTTTTTTGTTTTTGTTTTTGTTTTCCAAGACAGGGTCTCGCTTCGTAGTTCAGGCTGGCCCTGAACTCACTATGTAGCCCAGGCAAGCCACAAACTGACAGAAATCCTCCTGCCTCTGCGTCCCTAGTGCTGGGATTACAGGCATGAGCCACCACGCCCAGTATTGTTGTATGTGGTTACCAGGGATCAAACTCTGGACCTAGCACTTCTCAGGTAGATGCCAGAACCAGTGAGCTAAATTCCAGCCCCTCCTAGGTTGAAATGTCACTAGCACCAGACATTAGTTGAGTACCATGATCCAATAATGCATGCTCTCTCAGGCTTCTGATTTGCAAAATGATGGCAATAATATGGTCCTTACCGATTGGTAATTCAATGTAAGTGATATAATAATTGTAAAGTATTATTTACTCTTCAGAAAAATAGGTAAACTGTAAATGTTTACCTTTCATGTTTCATTATTCTTCCATCTAAATCCTGCTTTCTAATATAACTTTTTTTTTTGTCTTTGCACTACCAAGAGTTAAACACTGAGCAGACCCCTGCACCTGCTACCTCCACTAAGGCCTGACTTCCTTTAATATCAGCCTCTCTAATCACAAGAATGAAACTTGTGTTTTCGGTTTGTAAGTTTTACAAGGTACATGGAATTTTATGTCTGAGAAGTGGTGACATTCACACTAATGAACAGCCAATTAGTTACAAATATTAGCAAGTTTCAAATTTTAAAGAATATTTTTGGAAATGAGAACAGGCACAATAGTTTTTATCTCCCTGGAGACATTTAGAAGTAATTATTTTGACTTTCCAGATTTCTCTAAAAGATAATAAAAGAATTAACACATGTTTATCTGATTATTTACATTGGATACATTTGCTTCCCTTTAAAAAGTTGGAGTCTAAATTAGCTGTTGGCCTATCTTACTTTTAATGCTCATTAACAGCTGTGTGTGTGTGTGTGTGTGTGTGTGTGTGTGTGTGTGTGTGTGTGCGCGTGCACGTGTGTGTCTGTCTGTCTGTGCCTCTGGGAGAGAGAGAGAGAAACAAAGACACAAAGACAGGCAGACAGCGATCAAGACAGCAGGACAAAAGAGATGAAGAGTGAAATACTTGGTACTGAGAGGGGAGCAGAAGCCTAGAGGATGGATGGCTAGGGCACCAGAGCGGGTCAGGAGTGCCTGCCTTCCCACAGCCTCAGCCTCAGGGTGTATTTTCATGCTTGTCATTCTATTTGTTCGCCAGTATAAGTTAGGAAGTCTTTAATGACAGGACAAACATTTTCTATCTGAGTAAGTTCCCAACATAGGCATTTTCAATGACTGATTAGTCAGGCTGGTGGCAATTTAATTTTTTTCTCTCATTTCATTTTTTACATCTGCTATTGAATTATTGCATCTGAAATATAACACTGAAAATTAAATTATAGCTATTGGGTTTTTTATTATGGCTTTCTTTCATGTACTCCATAAATAACCTTTTAAGTTACAAGGCTCTCTTGAGTTATATGTATGAGAAACTTTCCCCACAAATCTTATTAATCTACTTGCTTCAGTTGAAAAATATACATATATTTTTTTCCTGTGGTTCAAGGAAATATATGAAGTGGGCTGATCTTCATTCAAAAAAATTTAAGTGACATTCTTTCTCTAATACATGATTTTAAGAAGAGTAAGTATAATACGAGACATTTTGAATGGAAAGATTCTTCAATTACACAGTATGTAAGAGAACTAATATGCATTAAAGAGAAACACATAGACACATGGTAATTTTCTCCAGACTATACTGAGAATGTGTAATTTTTTTGTGAATATAAAAACATTTCTAGAAACTTGTTGCTGTATTTGATTTAAATATTTCTGGTAATTTTAAGCATACATAAAGTAACAGTACTCCTTACATCTTTCCTCTGTGAAAGGGCAAGTAAAACTTTATCTTTTTAAGCCTTTATGTGAATAAGCTCAAATATTACTGGAAGCAGTCTCTCATTTCCCTTGACTGAATGTATTTATTAAGAAAATGCTGTCAGCTGAGGGACATACCATTACAGTTACTCATCCAGAAAGCAAATATTGACAAGCAAAGAAACATTACGAATACCCTGTTGTACGCTTTCTTAAATACATTTGTAAGTTAGTAGTTTTATTTATATGATTATAATATATAGAAATGAAGCAACTGTGTTTATACAATAATAATAGCAAAAGCTTATCACTGTGTTTCTTCAGCCTCTAAAGACAAGAAATCCCTGTAGTAGAAAAAAAACCAAAAGTCAGAAATTGGGCCAAGGATTTAGCTCAGTAGTTCTGGCACCTGCCTTGCAAGTGTAAGGTCCTGGATTTGATCCCTGGTAACCTCATACAACCACTCCGGATATGGAAACTCACACCCACCATCAATCAGTACCATATACCATAGTGTCGGGCATGGTGGCTCACACCTGTAATCCCAGCACTCGGGAGGCGGAGGCAGGAGGATTGCTGTGAGTTCAAGGCTGAGCTCAGGGCCAGCCTGAATTACAAAAGCAAGACCCCCGTCTCAAAAAGAAGAGAAGAAAAAGTCAGAAATTGACTCAATTTTATGAAGAAAAACAAGAAATTTAGTTTAAAGGAATGTGCAAATTACCTAGCATTCATTAAATTTGCAAATATGCACCTTGGGCTGGGGAAAACATTCAGTAGCAGAGAACTTGCCTAGCATGCACAAGGCCCTGACTGCAATCCCTAGCACCACTAAATGATGATAATCATGAAACTAAATTTTTCAAAATATGTCTCCAATATGTATTCAAAAATATCATCATTTATCTCTCTCACATGTGTCCCTGAGGATAAAGCATAGTTTTTCTAAATAAGATTCATAGTACAGCCTACACTGATGCTGAGTGAAGATGCATACAATATGAAAAGTGCACTTTGTATTTCATCGATAAAAACTCAAATACATTTGAACAATTGGATCCATATATGCATAGAAGTTCTCATTCTAAAAATTTCAATCTGAATGCATCTTTTAAAATACAGAAATGGAGCTTCTAATGAAAAGAAAAAAAAAGTAAACTTTTCAACTAGTGGAGAGTATGGCTGAAGGACAGTGGGGTAGAGGAGTAAGGATATGTTTGAAAATCTCTAAATAATGATTTACTATACAATCAATTCTGAGGCCTGACCACAGAACTGACAGGTGTGCCCTGCTGCCTGTGGAGAGTCACACCCCCAGAGCCTGCTGTCTCTCCTGCAGCTGCTATTCTGCCCACAGCAGAGCTATGTGTGGATTTTTAAATCAAAAGCTTTAAAAGCAAACAGAAATCTCCTACTATTGTTTACAGTCTTAGCTCAAGGCCAGGATTAGAAGTACATATGCAATTTGACACTTCTAAAAGCAACACTGGACATACCCTCCTTGGACTAACTTGTACTGTTAGGAAGAACAAGGTTCAACAAAGAAGAATCTTTATTAAAGCTCATTTGTTTCCTTCGCAATAAAAAATCCTCCACTTATGCTCACTTCAAACTTCATAGTGCAAGTGTTTTTTGAGTGGAAAATGGGCTGTGCTCAATTGTTCTCCCCTATAAAGTTTATTTAAATGGTTGAGATTATATTCTCATTTAAAGAAAGCTTTACAGGGCCCCCGAATGCTGATAAATCCTTTATCCCATGCTAATATCTATACTTGTTAAACCTATTTTCATTATTCTTCACCTTTGAATTAGAACAATAATGACAAAAGTGAACACTGTCAGTTCAGGGTGGTGGCTCAGGCCTACAATCACAGCATGTGAGAGTCTCTGGGAGGAGGCCTGCTGAAGAGTTCAAGGCAAGCCTGCACTACACAGTGAGTTAAAGTTTGAGGTAAGGTGGACCTTTTTCCCAAAACAAACAGAAAAGTAAACATTGTCAGAGGTAGCTACATAGTAATGCTAATATAAGGGCTTAAAATGAATTAATAAAATTATGGAAAAAACAAAAGGTATGAATGATGTATACTCTTTCATTAACACTCAAAGGGCAAAATCCTACTTTGAGAAATTTGGAATTATTAATTCATAACATTTTGAATTTTGAGTACATACTTGCATGTATGTCTACTTTTGAAATTGAGTGATATTTAAAAATCCCAAAACAAGTTATGTTTAATCCTGTCAACATTCTGAGAAACCAAATGTGATATAATGAGCACTATCTGCTTCTTGAATAGGCTTTCACAAATGCTTTTATCTGAGCAATCAATTAATTCTAACAGCTATAAGCCTTCCTTATTTGTAGTGATCCTGTATCTTCAATAATGTGTGAAGATCACAAGTATTGATAAATCACTTGAATAGATATTTTCTTTCCATTCTTTTTGAAAGAATACAAACAGAGAGTGTCATCATAAAGCTATAATTTAAAAAGTTAGCCTTCTTGGGTACATCTTTTGTGATCATGGCCACATTTCTGATGAATGCTCTTTTTGAATTCATCATGGAAATTGAAAGGATTACATAACGTGGCATCATTATTCTTGTACTAGACAGATTTTGTGGAATAAGCTTAATGTAGGAAGTCCACAGGAATGTACAAGTACAAACTTATCACTTTTCATTCAAACTCAATGAAGTTTTCATGACATATGAAATTCTACTAAAGTCCTCATAATGAAGTCAATGGTACCAATTCTACATTAGTGCTGTCTGAATTACTAATTATTCTGTTGGAAAGGAGGGTTATAGGTCAGAAAAAGACCCTTGGAAGGGTATATTAACACAGTGGTTGCATTTTCCTTATTCATTAACTGATCATTCATACTAATATGATTCTTACATTCCCAGAAATAAGTTATTGGAAATGCAAATTAAAGCAATTAGAGAAACATAACTGTGATGATTTTCTAAATTCCTCCACCACTGGTATTAGTCCATGAACAGAATAGGGCTTGATTATTTATCACTTCATAAATCTGTGCTTGAAATATTTTTTTCTAAGTAACTAAACAATGGATTGAAAAACAGATGAGGTTTGAGAGGCAGTCAAGGCCATCTAAACCATGATAAGGCGCTTAGGCATTAACTTAAGTGTAGTGTCAAAGCACTGAAGTGACTGAGGCAGAAGTTGATTGAAGTTATACTTAGAAAAAAAAGACAACTGTGAAAAATACAAAGTGGAGTGAAGACTGTAAATAGAACAGGAAACAACTGTAGCTCAGAATGAGATGATGGTGGCTTTGATTAGGATGAACAAAGACGGCTGTGGTACATACTGTAGCGAAAGCTGATTAAATTTAGGGAGATAACGATATGAAAGGTAAGAAAGAAGGAACACAAGTGACTCTTGGGTTCTTAAACAATGACTGTAGAAACGGAAAATTTTGGAGGATAGATTTGAGGGAAAAGATCAAATATTCACCTTTAGGCCTATGGAATTTCCAGTGTTCAAATGGTGTAAGTTAAGATTTCAAACAGCTAAATCCAGAGTATGGGATAGAGTTCTGAGCTTAGCACAGTTAATAGGAAGGTATTTATTTGCACACTGATCCCATTTTAGGAGAGTTACGTTATCCTATTACATTGTTATAGCTTAATTAAGCTACAGATAGTTTTCTGGGTATATAAATTGCTATGGTTTGCATGCACATGTCCCGTAAGGCCACATCCATCACAGGTGAAGAGTTTTGAAGGCAGCTGGGTTATGGTGTACGAATATGGATTAATGGTGTGATGGTGGATATAATATGACACTAAGATTAAGGGTGCTGATAATATAAAGTGGTACCAATCACTAGGCTTACAGCCTAGATGGGATATAAAGGAACAGAAAGAAGGCAGGCTTGCAGCTGCTGCTTTTAGTGCTTCCTGCCCTCTGCCTGCCAAGCCATGAATTGCTTCTCCTCTATGATGCCCCTCTGCCTGCCTCCTTGCCTTGGAACCAGCTGATTATGGACTGAGGCCTCTAGGAACTGTGAGCTAAATAAACCTCTTATCCTTTAACTTGTGAGTGCTGGATATTTTTGTCTCAGTGATGACAAAGGTAACTAAGACAAAATCTCAATAATAATTCTTGTATCGCTGACCAATTTAAAATACTGACATTTCAGCTCAAGTCATTTTCCTTTGGGCTATGCTTATAATTTACTCATACTTCTTTCTGTCGCTCTCTACCTGTTACTCAAATTTGCACATGTACTATGGATATGGATACTGCTATTAAGAGATGTCTCCTTCCCCCAAAGCCTTACTCTGAAACTTCTCTCAAAACAAATGTTGCCAATAACAGTTCTGGAACTAATTACATTTGGAAGTGAAGGGAGTTCATTAAAAAAAAAAAAAAAAAAAACATTGAAAATTCTTGCAAACTATGAGAATAAGTACCAGAATTATAACCAAAAGGAGAAACTTGAAAAAATTACAGTTTTTATCATAAGTCACATCATGGGCACATTAACACTAGCACAGAGGGAAAAAGTTGAGGCCAGCTTGTCAAAATATATTTCATCATTCTTTGATATGTGTCTGTGTTCTACTACCTCTGCTTTTGATGTTCTACAGTGTTTTGCATTTCATCGCTAAAAATGTTCTTTTTCTTGCGGGTTGTAGCTCTACCATCTTCTTTTATACCATTTACTTTTCTCATTTTTTAGTATTGGTTTTCTTGGAACAGTCCTTGCAGTTGATTACTGAGTTCCTTATTGGTGAGCAATTCTTTCAAGGCAAAGAACAATGTTTTACTTCTATATCTAATCAAATGTGAATGATAGAATTACCACTCTAGAGGGAACTGAATGGCTGAGGATGCTGCACACACCCACTTTTGTTCCATGTCACCAATTCTGTCAATGCCCTGTATGCAATAAAGCCCTTGGAGAACATTTCCTTTAAGAATCTAATATTCTGTCAACTTTAAAAGGTCTACTATCACCACACCAATGAGGGAATTACATTTGCCACTGTAATCTGTAGACTTTATCATTCTAAAATAAAGGTATAATGCATCAGGCTCATTTTACACAAATGACTTATCTAATATTAGCATATCTTCTCTGGGGACAGTAATGGATTTTAAAACAAACAAACAAACTTCATATCCACACAAATGTTAACTACTTTCAAGCTAGACCTTAATTATATAGGCCCTTGACTTATGAACGTTATCGGTTCTGGAGGGCTGTTTGGAATTCAAGTTTGATCCTCAGGCAATTCAGCTGAGATTTGGATGCTTACCTAGGTACATGGTACAGATAATAAGAGGCAGATGAATCTTCCATTAACCTAATTACCTCAAGTTGTTCGTATGTCAGGTCTGCTATAACTTGAGAGTCCACTGTATTCTGTAGATCTATCAATCTTCCACCAGGATCAAATATAGTTCATTGTTTCAAAGTTGCAGAATAATATTTTATGGCTATAACCACAGCAAATTGATTCATGCAACTATATATCAGTAATTACTTGCTGATAAAACAGATATAGTGAAGGACATCCAATTGGTTCTTGATAAACCATTTAAGTAGTTATCCAATATGAAATATGTTTTTTTAATTTTTTTTGAAGCACTACAAAAACAAGCTTCACATATACTAGACAAGTGCAGTACCACTGAGCTACTGATATCTGAGAAACTGTATTAAACCACAGGTAAAATGAACTACTGCATCTAGACTTATTTCATAAAATGCACCCAGCACAGTACCCAGCATATGAAAAGGGCTGACAAATGTTATTTGAAGCTTAGTGTGAATCTAAGTGAACAATGAGTCCTACTGAACAGTCCTCAGAGAAATCCATATCCCACTCAGCCAACAAGAACATTGTAAAATCTACTTGTATGCTGGGCCAGACTTGTCTTTTAAAAACAAAAACCTGATTTTGCCACGGTAAGGGTTAAAACCTTTCAGCAACATAGATGTTAGGATGGAAAAAAAATGCACCCTGGTAATCATATGTGTCTCCTTTCACTTCTTTCTCCATTATTTCTAGTGTGACTCAGGGTAAGTGACTTAACCTTTGTGAACAACAGTTCTGGACGACCCTGACGACACTGTGCTATATGTTACCGGGGCTTGAACTCAGTACCTTGCCCTGGCCAGGCAGACACCAGAACCACTGAGCTAAATCCCTGGCCCATGACTTTCATCTCTTTCATCTTTACCGGATGCTAACCTCCCACATTTTCTCAGTGTCACAATTGGCATTACTGAACTTCTAGTTTCTTTCCTGTTTCTGTCCCTTGCTGGATACTTCCTTTGCCCAGAATGCCTTTTCCTTACTTCTGCCCTATGAATTTTTGTTCTCCTCCAGTTCAACTTTACAGCTCTTCATGGTCCTTCAGATGGAATTCCATTCTCAGTGAGGCCACAGTATAGTACTTCTAATTCATACAGCATTTTTTTCTCTTGTATTCTAAGAGTTTACATGACTACTTCTCTCAAGACAATTATAGTTCCTTGAAACCATGCTTAAAAACGTCGATGGAGCTAGACACATATAAGTGGCAAAGTGTTTATCCATCAAGGCTGAGGACTTGAGTTCAATCCACAACACACATGAAAAAGTAAGAAAATAAAAGAATATAAATGTAAACCTTTCAGTTCTCAGTCTTTAACACTGGATCTGCCACGTGGTACACCCTGAATAATTTTATGAGAAATATACCATTTGTCTCATTTATCCAATTAATAAACTTTTGTGGAAGTATAGACCATCTTCTACTTCTGAAGATAGAGCTATAAAATTTGCATACAGGCAAACAGGAAATTATTTTCCAGAGAGAAGAATAAACCACTTGAGGCAATTACAAATACTTATAACCTTTGACACAGTAATACTAGCTATACATTTTTCATGAAAAAGCTTTCTGAAAAAGAACCAGGAATTTTTTAATCAAATTAATTATTCTATTTAAATTGGAAATAAAAGACAAACTAGATTACCAATAAGAGCATAACTGTATTAAAACTATAGTACAATGCTATGGAACTAATAGATTCTAATGTGAAATTTATGAAAAAAATCAGTAATAGAAAAAATGACTTGTAACTTCATGCCAAATGAAAAACTTTCCCCAAAAAAGTACATTCCACTATAAACTTACCCATGAATATGCTTTGTTTCTAGACCACTCTTTTAATGTAAGAAATTCTAACTTTCATTAGTGCCCCCATATTCCTCACATACATGCTAATTATACACAGCATAGCAGTGATCACAAACTTCTTAGAGCTTTCAATAATTAACACACAGCCCGCAGTGTCACTTGTGCCCCAGGGTCACCACTACAGTATTCTAAGAATTGAATGTTTGGAATTAGGATGACTTGATAGCTAATGGAGAAGGAAAAGAACATCTTTAAATGTACAAGAAGATTTTCTAAACCGACACATAACCTCCCCCACAAAAATCACCCACTGGATATGTATTATGTTCTGAATAAAGAAACCGCCTGACTTCTCTAAGTTCAATATCATATCTGAAATGTTTTTCAGAATATTCACCCTATTAAAAATATTACTGAAAGTCCTTGCACACAGAAAAATAAGGAATAAAACACAAAGGACTGTAGATACTTTGGTATAATTTAAATAGAAATGAGTCTGAGCTTCAAAAGTCATGCAAAGAAAGGCTATTGAAACTTTTAATTCATCTACATAGGTGTGAAAACATTAGGCAATATAGAGATGAATCAAAAAGCCATATACTTTCTAGTATTCCAACAAAAATAAGTATGAGCACAAATACACAGAGAATCTGGTCAAAGCTCTTTGAATTGTTTCAATGCCTGGTAGTCATTTATGAAATAAGGGCTGGGGAAATGCTAATGATCTCTAAATACTATAAAATAATGCCTTCCATACAGTGGATCTTCCAAAAGACCTCAAGAAAATCTAGCTAGGTGTCTGATTTTATATGACCAGTAGTGAGTAAACAATGCTTTTCATATTTTCAAGTAGCTGTTGAAAATAATACTATTTTGAGATATATGAAAATTGTATAAAACTCTAATTTCAGATTCCATAAATGAAATTTGATTGGAATAACGTCATGTCCTGAGACTCATTCCCTTCACTCACATATAGCCCGAAGTTTCTTTTCTACTACAATTACAGGGCTAAGTAAGTCCTCCTGAGAAGGATTTCATAATCTTGCAAGGGACATCAGTAATTTCCTAGTCCAGATGTCCCACAAAGATAGGAAAACAGAAAGAAATAAAACAAAATAGTCTGCCTAGGAATGTACAACCATGTCTTCAGATATTTCATTGTTGTATAAACACAGTGTATCCAAGTCCCTTCATAAAGATGGTGTCTATCTTTGGGGGGTGGTAAATGGACAGTGTGGATCTCCTAAGATGCAGTTAGCTATCTAACTTTATTCAGCAGAATACATCAGCATAATAGTAATTTAATATGACCCAAATAATTTTATGACTTTAGCACACTACCTCAGATATGTTCAAGGTTCCCCTGAGAAAATTTACTTTAAACATCCTCAAATCAACTAAGAAAAACAGAAAAAGAACATGAATATGTGGCAATCCAAAGTCAGGTCTTCTACGCAATTGAACATACATAGAAAAATCAGCTACCGGAAAGGAGCATAAAACAAACTCTAAATGGCCGAATTATTACTTCTCAAAATTACACAGGAGAAACAAAATCAAATTCTCTAATAAAAATAAATTTTCTACTTTCTCATCTTGTATCTTCCTTTTGGATCTTTTCTAAAAATTAACTGAAACATACTTTATCACTGATCTCTTCATAGTCATCAGTATATTTATTAATGTTTTAAGCATCCCCCCCCTTTTGGCACCAGGGACCAAACTCGAGACCTTGTGCTTGTGAGGTAGGTGCCAGAACCACTGAGCTAAATTCCCAGTCCCACAGTCATGATTTTAAAATGATGCTCTGATACAAGTTACAGATGTCTGTCTCTCTCTCTCTCTCTCTCTCACACACACACACACACACACACACACACACACCACCTGTGTAACAGTTCTACAGAATTTATTTTATTATTTCAATTTTATCTGAGAATCCTAAGCAAAGAGATACTCAATTTTCTCCAGATGATACAACTAGTAAGTGCAGAGTCAATATGTACAGCTGTGGCATTTAGCCAGTGCTCTTAACCAATGTCCTCTGCTGCCTCTGATGAGCAGAAGTTTGAGGTAAGAAATAATTCCAAGAGTGGGAAACACAAGCTGGGCCTGATCCCTGAAGCTCTTTTATGCCTTGGATTAAACCTCATATTTACTCCATGACTGTCAAAACTGAGAGTGGAGTGAAAGTCTCTGCCTTCGTTGATCTTATAATACTGTTGGGGGAGGGGAGTTAAAACAAGTATCTATAAGATGGAATAAGCTGAGGGGAGCACCAGACAGGTTACAAAGTACTGTACTAGACGGTGAATAAGGAAGAAGCATTTAAAAGGGATGTAGTGAAATGTCCTCGTTGAGATATGTGACAAGAAATGAAGGAAGTTTTTCCATTCTTGTAGCCACATATAAGAAAAGATGACTACCACGGATTATGGAGGGTAGTCAGCAATGAGTACAGAGCATGGACCCAGTTTGGAATTGCTACCGTGAGGAAGAAAATGAGAGTTCAATGGAAGTTCTGTGAATCCACAGGACAGCAGGTGAGAAAGCACAATACAATCGGCCCCACCAGGTGAGCTGTGCGACTACTTTTTCCTGTACTGAAGTTGGAGCTGGATCAGAGCATCGGGGATGAATATAAAGGCATGGGGGACTGAGGCCTGAGGAAAAAAGCGGGGATTCTACAGTGCTGAGATATGGGCCTAAAAAGTAGAGATTTCTAGGCAAGTGTAGAAGGAGGGCAACACATATGTAGAGAGAAAAGGTAAAGAAACAAATAGTAAAGATAAGTAAAATGAGGACACTAGACACAGAGGTTCAAGAGTTAACAATTGACAATACTTTCAAACCCTCAATGGCAAGATACTGTAGGAATTGTTTTCAGTAAAATTACAACGAATTCACAAGGTATGTAGATATGTTAGGGTATTTTTAACATGGCAGTATAAACTTAAAAGTTTCTTTTTTTAAAAAAATTGTATAACATTCGTTTGAGTATGAATGACTCAATCTTATCATTTTTAATGGCAGAATAATAGTCCACTGTATAAAAGAACCACATCTGCTTTATCCAGTCTCCAGTTAATGGACATTTTGGTTGTTTCCAAGATTATATATAAACATGAGTGCACATATGTTGCTCTGATATGAATCTTTTAATTATTTTGTGTATATACCTAGCAGAGTGATGGCCAGGTCAAATGGGACCTCAAACTCTAACTTTTGGAGGAATCTCCACAATGATTTCCACAGAGGTCCTGTGAGCCTACATTCCAACCAACAGTGGAGAAGGCTTCCTTTTTCTCCATAGTCTTGCCAACATTTGTTGCTGGCTAACTCTGAAAGAGCAGCCATTCTTTGTGGAGCGAGATAACATCTCATTGCTGTTTTCATCTGCATCTCTGGAATGACCAATTTAGGCATTCATATTCAAATGGATATACTTTAAGGACATGCTCATAAGTGAAATAAATAGGTCACAGTTGTGTAAATATCATACCTTTTCTCTGGTATGAAAAAATGAAGTTGTAAATGAGTTGTAGTATGTATAGTTGATATTGTGAAATAGAAAATATTTAAAAGGAAAGAGGGTGTAGGGGTAAATAACGAGGGGAAAAAGAATGTGACAGTAATAAATAAAAAAGGAAACAAAGCTTATGTATTTGAGGGGTTGGGGGGTGGAAGGGCGGGAGGAAGGGGAAAATGAGAATCAAGTCATGTCATTTTCTGATACAAACTCTCAATGTTGAATGTAATGATGATGTGTATTCATAATGTACTGATAAAGATTTGAATTTTTTAAATGTATAACGTGTTGCAGAGATATAATTATTCTTAATTACATATACACTATTTACTTTCCATATTTATTTTGAAATGGCCACGGTTTTCAGTTATGAATACATAATGGTAAAAATTTAAAATAGTATATCCAGATGTTAAGAGATAAGCGAATGACTCCGAGTGTAATCCACATGTTTTTTATGCCAATTAACTCTTTTAGGGTTCTGAAGGTACACATGAGATCTATTTTAAGAAAAATTTACTAAAATATCAGTCTGAAAGAATTGATATGTCTCAAAAACTGTCAAAAAGAGCTCAGTAAACAAGTGCTTCAGACTTGTGACTACTATTCATAATGCTGCCTAAATGCGTGTTTGCTCTGTAAAACAGAGCAAATTCATCATGTACCTTCAGAATTAGCTTTAGTTAAATTCTAACGTTTCTCTCACAGGAGTCTCAGGTTTTAGGACAAATATGATCCAGGAGGACAACAAATGGAAAGCTGGTTTTGGAATCGCACCGTCCATATGATCTCAGGAAATAGGCCAGTAGCTTCAGTTTTCTCACAGGCAGAACAGGATCAAAACCTCCTGCCTGGAGCCTTGGAGACCCAGTGAAGTGGCTATCAGGACGAAAATGACTTCCCACTCTCCAAGGGATTTCTTACACGAGAAGCTTTAGGTGATGGTGTTAGGGATGGTGCTGAGGCTGCTCCCCAGCTCCTTCCCTTATATGTCTCTATATAAAGATAATACTGAGGAAGCGAGGTACAGTATATTCAATGTATTGCTCATAGGGAATTTTTCAGGAATTCCTCTTTTCCGCAGAAAGGCATATTTGCATTTACTAGTATTCTGTTAACTCATAAAAAGTTTTGGTTGACTTTAGACCCAAATATTATATAATAGGAGGAAAGCTTCATATCTTGGCTAATGCATTTTACATTTGAAGCTTCAAAAGCTAATGCAGTTACAGAATACAGTTAGAAACTAAAAAATATACCTAATATCTGGAAGACAAACAGATGTTATGGGATAGGATGCAGTAATTATTATAAATTAGTGGGAATCTGCAGTGCTACAGTAAATATTCAAAGAAAAAAATCCAGTCCTAATCTCCGTGGTGAATGTAAAATGAAACAGCCTGCACAAATCCTATAAAGCATTCTACTATCGTTAGGGACCTAAAAATGCACCTGTGCCCTTTTAATGCAAAGGGGCAAAGGTATATCGGCATCACATTATTCTTCCTCTCTGTGGCATGGGTTATAAACTTCAATTTGAAGTTTATAAGATTCAATTCTTTAAATATGCAAATCATATTTCATGCATACATCCTCATTGATGTTGCAAAGACCAGCTCTCAGCTACATTTTTAGCATGACATACAGAAAGAAATCTCAATTTTGCCAAGATAATTTTGTTTTATTGCATTTCTAGTTTCTTCTCTGCAAATTATTACTAGTATCACACTTTAATGAGGAGCAAGGTACAGAGATTCTAATTTTATTTAAAATCTTATTCATTTAAGGGGAAAAGTTCTCTCTATTATTCTTTAGAAATAAAAAAAAACTATGGCTTATTTATGTAATTGTAAACTGTTCATTTTCTTTTCTCCACTAGTAGAATATTGCTGCCTAATAAAGGGTATGATCTCATGAAGGAAAAAGTGAACATACACTAATGAGTAGTAACACGGAAATAAGCAACACTGGAAAATATTTGTTCACTTGTCTTACTTACTCTACATCAATGCACTTCATTTTCTACATGAACTCTCTTCTCACACACAAAAAATAGTATTATAAAACTTTATACCAAACATATAGAATCTGGAATATGACCCCAATCATTATGAGACACACTGCCTCATATTATTTGCGGTCGTGTTATCCAGGAAAACTAGCATTTTCTCCAAAGATTTACTGGATATACTTGGTGAATATTCCAACATAAATTCAGCAGCAGGATTTAACAATATAGTTTAAAGATCATACCAATATTTGCTTAGAGATTATTTTTAAGAACTGGGTTTCAGTTTTATATAACTTGAGTATTCCAACAATTTTCACGATGATGTCTTATATAAATTAATCTAGTGTAACAAGTGGGTCTGATTTTGTGATTCTTGATTTTTCTTTTATGATCTGAAGAGTCACCAGGAGTTTTACTAGTATTTGCCATGCAATGAAAAATTTACTTTGCAAGACTTTTCATAAACTATCACATTTAAAGCAAATTCATCAAGAACTTTCTCTTAGCATCTGGCAACATATTTTACATTAACTTTATCTAGAGCATTGTATTTTTGTCACCTGGTTGAAGACAAGGGTTAATTGTAGTTATTCCCAGTGGACCTCTCCTATGGCCTGCCACATGGTAGAACTAAGTAAATACTGAGTGAAATGCAAAAACAAACAAACAAACATACAAAAAAACACACAGATATTACTATCCAGTGGCCAAATCATCCATCAACTGAGAATAAACTATATGAAATACTAAATGATAAATGAACACGATGAGGAAATATGATGCTTCCATATCACGGTGAGCCATGTAGTTTTAAAGATGTTGTAGGACTTACACTGAGCTCACAGTACTATAGGGCCATCAAGTGCTGTTATTTTATTACGGCTAATTATATTAGGCAAATAAATAAATGTGACAGGGATATTAACAGCAGTAATATTCATATGACATATTTATACACATTAAATGTGACTACTAGAAATACATACACACTTTTGACTAAAACTCCTTCAGGGATTTTAGAATATAAAAATGATAGTAGCACTATAGAAAATGTTATTTTTTGTTGGTCAAGGTATTTGTGCGAAGGTACAGATAATGGAAAAAGTTATTCTCTCAGTTTCTAGAAAATTTATATTCTCTGGCATATTAGAATTTGCTAAGTGTTTATTTTTCCCATTTATTAAGTTTATTTTTAACTTCTAGATATGCATTATGGTTAACAATATTCAACATCATAAATGCATACCTGCACGACACATCTTGATTCTCATTTTTCCCATTCTTCTTCCCTCCCTACCTCCCCCATCCCCTATATTTCAAAGTTTTGTTTCCTTTTTTTTTTTTTTCATTTTCACCATCAAACTGTCCTTTCTCATCTTTACTTTACTATATCCTCCTCTCGTGTTTCCTTTTGAACATATTCTTCCTTTTTCACAATACCTATCCATACATTTTGGAACTCATTATACCTTTAGTTTCCCATACTAGAGAAATGATACTGTGTTTACGCATCTGTGTTCTGTTTATTTCATTTATGAGTATGTCCTCAAGGTATATCCCTTTAAGTAGAAATGACTCTAATTTATCATTATTTATGGCTGGATACTCTGTTTTATTTAAAAACAAAACAAAACTTCTTTATCCACTGTGCTCCTAGTGGGAATTTGAGTTATTTCCAAGATTTACCTATTACAAACTGAGCTGCTATAAACATGGATGCACATATGTTGCAGTGACATAAATCTAAGTTCTTTCACATATATACCTAGTAGGGAAATAGGGGGTCAAATGGGACCTATGATTCTAATGTTTTGAGGAATCTCCACACTGAACTCCACAGTGGTCACACCAGTCTACATTCTCATCAACAGTGGAGAAGGGTTCCTGTCTCCCCACAGCCTCACCAGCATTTGTTATTTGTTGATTTTGTGACAGTGGTCATTCTTCATGGAGTGATATGAATTTTCAGTGTTGTTTTTATCTTCATCTCTTGAATGACCAATGGTGTCAAACAGATTTTCATTTGGTTTCTTCTTTCTGCCTTTATTTCTTCATCTGAAAAAATGTCTGCTTATTTCAGGTGTCCAGTTTTGAGTTGGGTCATTAAATTTATGCGGGGGTGTTAATGTTGCTAAGTGTTCCCTATTTGTAAATTGCATCACATTTAATCAAAATGTACAATCTTCTAAAACAGATGTTTTCCTCATAGGATGCACTATGTTTAAGCATCATTGAGAGCTCTCCCTATTTCTATCCAGTTATAGAGAAAACATATATTAATTGAGGAAAATGACAATAGCTTATAAGAGGCGAAATTATGTTGGAGAGGGCAAAGAATCTTCAATATTTAAACATGTTGACTAGAATTAACTAAGTGGTACACTGCTTGTCTAGCATACATCATGCTCTGCATTTGATCTGCAGCATTACAAAAAAAGATGTAAACACGTAATGGGACATTTTTAAATATGGTACAAAGATAAAAATAGTGGAAAGTAAATTACAAAGATAGCATTGTAATTGAATATGAGTGAACAGAAATAAAGTTTTTAATATACTAGACATGAGGAGGAAAGATAATTAGAAAATCATGCAAGGTTGATTAATCAGAGATTGGTTAATGTAGATATTTATAAACCATGATACAGATACTTAATATGTTGACAGAAGTATACATAATACTTATTTGGCAATAATTTGTGAAGTGCTAAGTGTACTCTACTGAAGTAAGACTCTGACTGACTCTCCACAGAGCCTCTATGACACACAATGCACACATAAATTGTACTCATGAAACTAGTTTCTAGAATTATTTTCCTACATTTAGGTTTCTATAATATAAAATCTTCAATGAAGATGTCTGATAAGAGGAAGAATTTGGTATTGATTCCTCTTTTAAGATTATTTATATACATGTGATGAAAGAGTAAATTTAAAAATAACTTGATCAAGTATTTTCAAAGGAGTCAAAACAGTTTTCATGAACATGGGGCATTTCTTTTGCTAAAATTATTTCTTGGTCCATGTAGTATTCAAATGAAGTAAATAACTATGCTAACAAGGACGAGGCACACACAGAGAAAATGTGGCAAATGAGTACAGCTGACTCATGGGCCAAGATCTCAAATACTGAGACAAGAAGTGACATGGTACACACCCCTGGATAGCGTACTAGCCGCTGGATGCAGGTCTTAGGCCTAAGTCAATACCTTATTTTCAGTGAAAGGGAAGCATTGATTTTTCAACCAACTTAGTTATAAGGAGGTGGGTTAAGAACACTGCTACCTGAGGTGTGAGATTTGCAAAACCTCACAAGAGATATGTCTTTTAAGGAGATATCATTTGCAACATTTGGCAGATTCAGATATTGTGAGTTGGGTATAAGACTACTATTCTAAAGTGAATGAGTTGTGTAAGAATTAAGAAAGTACTGATATGGAACTTATACAATCAGTTTACGTGGCAATAATTTGTGACATTCATGAGCACGTACTAAATTTCAAGGAAGTAAAAACAACATATACACTAAGTATCTCTGTTTTAATTATCCTCTCCAGAATAAAAGAAAATGTATTTGTTGTTAAATTTGCACACAATTAGAAAGGAGCCAGATTATTAGAGGCAAAAAAGGGTTCATTGTTGGCCTCACTGCTCTCAGTCCAGAAATAAAACCATTTTTACTTCAATAACTAGCCTCTTAATCTCAACAATGTTCAATTACAACTGAATCTTCAATTGTCTCAATCTTTATCTTATGAAAGTGTAAAAGAGTCAGCAGATACTAAGTGATGTGACAGTAGCGAAAGAAAGATCACATAATTTTACTAACCTTTACAGTGATTAGAAAAACTGATGCTTAGACTGCAAAACTCCAGATGTGAAAAACTGATACTTTGAGAAACAACTAATGCTCCAAATAACAGCATACTACACCCAAGTGAAATACTACTGTGTTTTTATGGTTAGATAAAGGCTACTTTGATCAGAATGTGGTTGTTTTTCATGAGCATATGCTACTCCACTTATCACTAAAGTTGTATCTCTCCTTGTGGATTTCATTTAATTTTTAGTTAAAATGGAAAACAATAACAGTTACGATTAATTTTATCTACATTGAGGTAATCATTCTCTGCTTTCCGAACTGAAACCAAGACCAAAATATAGCTTCTGGTTTTGGAAATGCTAGTACTGAAATTCTTGCATCCATGTAGCTGAACCCATAGATGAAACAACTAAACTTCAAAGAGCTGAGAGTTTGCTTAAGATTATGGATAACAGCAGTCTGCTAACAATTCAGTCACAATAGTATAAAGTTTATCACAGAGCAGAACATATTTATTAAATATACACTGCTGTCTGTATGTATTCGTAACTACAAATCATAAGGTACAAAACAGAGATAGGCAATATGACAGTTACCAAGAATTATATATCTAATCTGTTCTATTTGTAATATCTGTAGAAATGTAAAACCAAATAAATAAAAACATGTCAAAGGAAATTAAAAAAAAAAAAAACTAACAGTGCTTGACCTTAAAAGAGTTATAAGTCATAGTACAGGATTCTCTAACATTTGCTACCAAATAGTGGTAGAGGCTAAAACAAAAAAGACAAAAAGAATAGATGATATAAGACATTTTGAATTAATCCTATTTGTGAAAATAAGAAAAGAGTATTAGTGGGTTGAAACTGAGGGAGACAGATGTGGAAGTAAATCTATAACTAGTAAAAGGACACAAAATCTCTAGAAATTAGACCACAACTTCAAACTGTATTTATAATGGAAAAATTTATTTATTTAAATAGTAAGCATTACAAAAAGAAGGATAAATCACTTTAGACTTGGTAAAATGAATAAGAGCACTTTAACACTGAGCAAAAACATAGCACGAAACATGTCATACTCCTCAGGTGAGTTTCTCACAGAATTCATGGGCCAGAAGCACTACATTAGCGTGGTGCTTTATTGTTAAGGATGCAACTGGATGACGACTTAATTTCTTTTTTTTTCTTTTCTTTTTTTTTTTTTTTTTGAGACAGGGTCTCCCTTTTGTAGTTCAGGCTGGCCCTGAGCTCAACCTTGAACCCACAGTAATCCTCCTGCCTCTGCCTCCCAACTGCTGGGTTTACAGGCGTCAGTCACCATATCTGGCACTATGGTACATGGTACTTACTGCTGGTGGGTGTGAGTTTCCAAGCCTGGCATTATTGTATGTGGTTATCAGGATGCAACCCCAGCCCTTGCACTTGGAAGGCAGGTACTGGAATCACTGAGCTAAATTCCCAGCCATGAAGAGTAATTTTTATGACCTTTGACATTCTTTTAAAAATTATACTACATTATATATGTATTAAAGTGAAATAAGGAGAAATATAAAATATGTTTCATATTTAATACGTTATTTTTAAACACAACTTAAATTTCTGAAAATTAGAAATCTATTTTGGTTAGAAACATTTCATCATTTAGGAGCACATCTTTTTCTAAATAATAATTTAGATTTCCCTTTTATTCTTCAAATCCTGAAATAAAGTGAAGGAAGAATACTGGATGTGGCTGAAATGATTCTCAAATATAAAGTTTGCTTCCGTGTAATACAATGAGGTTTGCTACAGAAATGTAATTAACACTTCCAATACCACTGAAATCACTTCATCTAAATAAAAGTACAAAGCCCAATTTAATTTTTCATCTCTGTTCTACGGAAATAAGCACTTTTAGATTAAAGAAGTAGACGCTCAATACAAATCACTTCTGCATTTTATAGAATCAGTTCATTGCAGTCTAAAATCAGTTTGAGGTTAGGGAAAAAAAAAAGAACAAAATCTATTAGAGTGTGAGAAAGATTAATAGTCTTGCTTTGAACTAATTCTGAGCAAAGAATTCCAACGACCAATATACAAATTAATCCCTCTATTTTTAAAAAGAAAATTTTCTAGCTATGTCTTTGTTGAATCAAATATTTATGTACAGCAAAGTTACATCTGAGTAGATATATTACTACAAAATAAATAATTTTTAAAAAACCCAAATGAGAGACATTACATTATTGATCAATTAATGTTCTTAATGGATTTCTATAAAGACAAAGCTCCATACCTGTGCAAATTTGGAAAATTTGGTATCCTATTTTATTAGCTTAAACACCACACATACCTGGATACCTTTTATAAATTGGTACTTTTACTAAAATTCAACTCATAAGGAATAAATAGTGTACAGAACAGGCTCAACCATACAAAATTTCTATCTTATAATTAGAAGATGCTGAATGATTGCAATTACACATGGTTTGACCTAATACAATGTTTTGCTTCGACCACACCATATGGTCCAAAATTTCAAATCAATTCCATATGCGCATTATCTAAGGATACTTTAGGCAATACAAGTGGCAGTGACAATTACAGTGTGTGCATTTTAGAGAAAAATAAGTCTTTACCCAACAACTTATTTCAAGTTAAATTGCGCCATTTTTTCCTTTACTTCTGTTAAAGGAAATCAGAAATTCAACTAATGGTGAGAAAAGCAAATGCTCTTGTGAGGCCTAAAAAGTGAAAGAAAAGCAAAACAGTACATTCAACTATTTTAATAGTGTGCACTCCTGCAATACAAATAAACTGTATGACCAAAGCTATCTATAATCACACACATACACACACACACACACACACACACACACACACACACAGGTACAGGCATATACACATGCACGTGTAAAACTAAGGCTGTTGCATGACTTGTTATTATTCAATGGGAGATCAAGGACACTACATTCTTTCCCGGCATCTCAGTGGATTAATTATACTACACTGCATATATTTTCAAGAGTTTTTAGACAGTGCATGGATAGGAGGGCTTTTATAGGAACTTCTGGCAAGAGGTAAAGCTGTATATCAGCAAATGAGTGAGGCTGGACTACAAGCCACTGAGTGGAAAGTTGAAACATTCAGAAATCAGCACAGCTTGTTAGTACATCACTCTCCCTCTGTAACCATGCCAACGAGGCCATACAGCAGCTCTCTTGGGCTGCCATCTGCTCCCATGCCACCTTCCTTGCTCTCTCCTCATCCCCACTGTACCTGGCCCCAAATCCCTCCCTGGTATCTCTTTGTAAGGGAACCATGCTATGGGTGGCACGGAGCAGATGGTGAGACAGACATGTTTACCTGTAAACTGCTATCTCCAAGTTGCTGCTTGCTTTGCTTCCCTCAAAATGCAAGTTTAATAATGACATGAAAGGTCATCTGAAATCTCTTCTTTCTGTTCTAACAATTGTAAGCACTAATAAAATGGGGCTCTAGAATGTTTTTTGAAACTGACATCACTTAAGTAATAGGTAATCAATACATTCTTCTTATCTTTACCTTTGACACTTTCTACTGGATCACAAACAAAACAAAACAAAACAAAATAAAACAAAACAAACAAAAAAACACCACTAGCTATTTTATTTACACCTTCTCCAGAAAAACAACAAAAATAATCCCAATGTTCACTTCAAACTGTTATTTATATTTAAAATTTCCATAAGATTCCCTATAAATCAAATAGAATAGTAATACACATCTATGCTTATTATATATAATACGAATCACTAAGATATTAAGTACCATAAAAAGCTTTAAACTTGTACTACTGAAACAACTTTTTCGTCTTCGTAATATATTTTCAAATGTACCTGCTAAACACAGGAAAGATTTTCCATGCAAAACACACTCTACACCAGTCTGACTATGGCATATACACAAACTGCTTGTCCTTGCCTACCCAGTAGTTAGTTATACAAATGTCTCATCATTTCTCTAAAGACACTCCAGAAGAAATGTGGTCTTGGAAGGAGCCCAAAATATTCTATTTAGACTTTAATAAATGATTTCCTACTTTAAGTATGAATCAGATCATCCAAAAGATAAGACAATTTATTGTTAGAATACACATTTGGCTTGATATTTTTTCTTGTGTTGATAGCACTTATTTATTTTTCCCATTTGCTCACAATGTGAAAGGTAATACAACCAGAAGAATAACACATTTACCTGTGATGCATACCAATAGGACCTGAAATCCCTTTTATAACTTATCATATACATGTTCACTACATGCACATTTTACATGCTAACTTTAGGAATCAGCTCACATGACATTTCACATGAAAACCCTGTCCTAGTAGAATTTCTGTCTTCTGGTCTCTTACAGCATGCTCCAGCTCTAAACTTTGAGAAATCTATTTCTTTTTCTTAAACTGTATATATTATTATTGGACTAGAAAAATAAGTATAACTGAATACCCATGAAAATTTAGAAATTAAACTTAAATGGTTAGGGAAAGAATAAAGTGATGGAAAAATCTCTTACTCAGGGCAGAAAAAGAGTGGCAGAGAAGAGCAGACCGATGGAGGGAGGGCCCGTCCACCCTCGCAGGAACTGCTTTGAAATGGCATCAAGAGGGAAGGAGGTCCAGCACCCTCAAGAAGTCAGGGAAGAAAGGTGAGGTCTCTTTTTCTTCTGTAATGAGTGAGATTCCAAAGGAACTAAGCTGAAGCTACATCTGGAGTTTGTCTGACTGTCACTTAAACTATTTATATCTTCACTGTAGTCTGAGGAAAATAAGACAGATTTGAAATGCTATGAAACCGAGGCAAGAGACAGGATATGGCAGACTGGCTGGCAAAATGGGCATGACCACTGAAAGTGCAAAATGCCAGGTCACACAAGCAGAACCAGCCCAGAGTACTACACTGGACTGCTCAGGAAAGAAGCAGGGCTCCCGCAGGACAACCAGACCTGACGCCAGCTTGAGGGCTGGAAAATGCAACAGAAAGTCACCACGAGGCCTTTTACTACTGTGCTCCTTCCCAGCAGCCCTCTCAGCTCTCCAGGGGATCTTCCCTCATTCTTTCTCATCCAAGCTCATTCTGTGGGGTATATTTCTTTTCCTGCCTTTAATAGATGTAAAACCTATTTACCGTTTGCGCTTATTTTGACCAGTTCATTGCTTGGGGACTGAAAGAACATAGAAACCACATCCAGAAGGAGACTCTAGCATCCTACTCACAACAAAACAACGCCTCACAGTTTGTAATATGGCGGTGACTCTCTGTAGGGATCTGCATAAGCTTGGCAAAGAAGTGACACTGATGGGGACTGCTTCGGTTCTCCTCACTGTGGTTCAGAAGCCCCGTATCAGGTGTTTTTCTCTGAATATTTGGCTCTTGTCTGTGTTAGGTCCTTAGAATTTAATTCATACTATTGTAAATATATTTATTTGCTAAACTGACTAATTTTATTAAATTCAATTTCATACATGTTCATTTACTCTGTGAAGTAACTGTTTTAGATATGAGAGAGATTTCTATTCCACATCTCTCCTGTTCCTCCATTTCAGAATTTAGATTTCATTAAATCTAAGTAGAATCTAGAATATACCGTACTGTTAACAGTATGTGGAGTGACTTAGATGGCACATAATTTTTCTCACATGAGAAATAAACTTATAAGTTAAAGGCAAATCAAAAGATAGGTAACAGGCACCAGGGAGAAAGGCTTGGTAAAAATGGGCAGTGGAGCTGTTGATGGTGGAAGAGAAGCTGGAGGAAGAAGAAGTAGGAAGTATCCAGACATGATGTGGATCAGCGTGTAGCAGATATGGCATATTCTAAAAAGGAAAAGAAAAGAAAACCATGCAGCTCAAGCCAAAAATCCTACGTGCCATAAGAGAATTATAAGGAAAGTATACGACTGTGTTAGGGCAAACACTTCTGCTGACCGTGGGAATTTGGGAGATCAAGACCACACTGAAGCAGGGCTCAAAGATTGAGTGTATTTTATGTGTAACATGTAATTACTCTATCAATATTGCACGTGTTACAGCTTTTTTCTTTCCACCTTTTTTTTTCCTTGCAAAACCTTTTTAAAACTATTTTTTACTAGCATAAGTTAATGATGCATTATGATTAAATTTCTTGTGGAGATTTAGTTCATGCATATAACACATCTTAATTCTTTGCCAGGCCCTTTCCATCCACACCTTCCATCTCTTAGTCCCTTTCCCTTTTGCAAAAGAAATTTATTAATGAAGGCCTCATATTATCTGTATTTGTATAGTAACATTCCTTACTAAGAAACACTATAGATAACGTCTCTAAATCTACCAGTCGTTGTGTTGATATGACAGTTAGTATAAAATCTGTCAACATATGAGTTGAGATAATAAATTTCTGACACAACAAGAAAGGAGTCAATTGTAACCCAAATAAGGGAACATAGTCAGGACTCAGAGCTACACTTCACTGCTACTTCCCATCATTCCAGAAAAGTATCCTATGCTGTTTCCCTAATGTGGGGAAAGATGCCAATTCAAAGTCGGTTTCACATTGGTTTAACTTTTGCTGTTCTAGGGATCAAACCCAGAGTCTTGCACAGGTCCGAAGTAGAAGTATATTTTCTTTCTGATATGTGTTGCCTTTACAGCCTCATTTAAAAAAAAAATGCTATATTGAAACAGTCTAAATTGGGGCCCATCTATATTACAGGTAAATAAATCATGCATGGTCAAAATATACAGAGGATGTTTAAATTTTCCAACAATGCGTTACAGTTAAAACAATGTTGGCTTTAATCCATCTCACAATACACGTCCTCACGGCACCCATGCGTCTCTCGCTCTCCTTGCCCCATGGTCTAGCGCTTACAGAAGTCCTCTTTGGTGTGTATGACGCATAATCACTTTGAGCGAAAGCTACTGCCAAGTGCCATCCAACAGGAAGACAAGCTCATAAAAATTACTGGGTGTCCTCTTCAACCTTCCGCATTGGATCTGGCACCTACCACATGGAACTTTATCTTCAAGTCCTAAGCCCATGGCAGGTGATGTTTCAAATCCGTTCCAGACAGCAAGGCGGTCAGGTCAGCATAGCTAAAGAAGCTCATGAAAGTAGATTTCCTGAACTGCTTCAGAAAAATGGCAAGAACAAGGAGGTAATTACATTTATAGAAAGGGAGATAATTTGAAGGGGATTAATGGTAATGTGTCTTTATATTGTAAGAATTTTTTTAATTTAAATATTTACTGGTACATTATGAATACATATCATCACATTCAACATTGAGAGTTTGTATCAGAATATATTACTTAATTCTCATTTTCCCCTTTACCCCCATCTTAAACCCCCACCCCTTACATACATAATATTTGTTTTTTTTCTTTATTACTGTCACATTCCTTTCTCCCCTTGTTATTTACCCCTACACCCTCTTTCCTTTTAAATATTTTCTATTTCACAATATCAACATATATACTACAACTCATTTACAACTTCATTTTCACATACCAGAGAAAAGATACGATATTTACACATCTGTGACCTATTTATTTCATTTATGAGGATGTCCTCAAGGTACATCTATTTTGAGTATGACTGAGTCAATCTTATCATTTTTAATGGCAGATTAATACTCCATTCTATTATTGTAAGAATTTAAAAAAATTGAACTTTCAGTGGTGTTTTCAATCACACATTATATTTTCTCCCACTGTGGAACTGTAATTAACTTCTTCAACAAAGGTTAACAGTTGTTCAATAGCTCAAACAAGCAGCCATGGCCCTCTTATTTATCGAACAGGCTTTAAATCATGGGTGTTCATAAATTCCCTTCAACTTTCTTAATATTCAATCTTATGGCAAAAAGTGCATATGATGTCCTGTATGGTACTGACAGAAGAATTGGTGGAAGATTTACCTCCTTAGCTTTCTTCAATGAAGACATGATTGATGAACTTAGTTCTCAATTCTCTTTTCCATAGAGAATGATACAGTTTGCTTAGCAGAGCCATTCATGACTACAACTAGAAATTAACAGCTTTGAAAACAATCTGAACCTATTTCCTCCTTGCTCTGCATGAATGATTCATAGCATTGTCAATGACAGGTGAATTCCTGAACGACTAGGGAAGAAAATTATGTGTGGAATGTCTATTCAACTCAGTAAAAGATCTCTAAAACAGTAAACAACCAAGATTCGATGAAAGAAAACTACCTAATTTCCAAAAACTCTATTATGGAAGGACCCTGTTTCAGATTTGATGAGATCATTGTATTTCCCTTAAAATCAGTTACTAGAAATCAAACAAAGCCTAAAATTCTTCATAGAATTTTATGCTGTACAAAAATTGAATGCCAAGGTAGTTTTATTTTAAGAAAAATTATAGAAGATTAAACTGATTCTATCATTTTCTTTGCTGGAATTGCTAAGATTTGACAAAGCCAAGCATTTCTTAATGAAACTGCACTTATCATTATAGAAAAACATAAAACTGAGTAACTCACCAAAACGAAGAAACTCAGTACCTCTCTTTGTTAAGATATTTATAAACTTTGGATAATGTTTTTAAGGAATAAGTTTCTAGAAAAACTCTGAATATAAAGACAGTACAAAGGAGTATATGTGTGTATATTTATCATGTAGATCTGGGCCTACTATATGCTAAATATGCAAACTATCAGTTAGTTATACATCCAACCATCATTACAAATTGTTAACACTAAACATACATGCATACGCATGTAAAAAAATATTTTGTTCATCACTTTTTAGTGAAAAAAATCTATATTCTATAGTTCATGGTGTTTAGCCTGTGGTATGTAACATTAGAAGACTGGCCAAAAGGTATTAATCTCAGAGTTATTAAGCAGAAGCTTTACTTCTATTTTTAAAAAATTAGGAACTCCCTGTTCTATGGATATTTGATATGTTGATGACTCCCTTTCCCAGCACATTCAATTTCCTGTCCTTATACATCTTCCTTGTAGTGGACAAAATGTTTTTCCTCCAAGACCAAGATCAACACTCTGTAATGCTTACCTGTTCCTCAACAGGAAGATCTGAGGGTCATCCTCACTGTACTCCAAAGCACTGATGAATTATTATTATGTAGTGTCATTTGCATAGCATACATATCTTTTGCCCTTACTACATTGTGGGATACTACATGGCAAGTACTACATAGCATTTATCTTTGTACCTTTAAAGTATATGATGTGTAAGCATAGCAGACATTTAATAACTGTTTATTGAATAAATTAATGAAAATAAAAGTATAATGCAGTAACAAAATGATTATAGTAAATCAAAAATACATTTGCATATTTTCTAAGAATATTGAAACTTTTACTAATATTTAATATAGTTTCAGGTCATTGGAAACATTTTATTTTGTTTTGTTCTTTGAGACAGGCTGGCCTCGTACTCACTATGCAGTCCAGGTTGGCCCTGAACTCTCTGTGACCCTCCTGTCTCTGCTGAGATTACATGTATGCACCACCACACTGGGCTCTGGAAACACTTTGAAATCATGTTAACTAATATTTGCTTCATCTTTGGCTAGAATAAAGCAACATGATATATAATGGCGTTTTGATAGCACTGGTAACAGCAATCTCATAGGAAATGAAAGAGCTGGTTTAGCTTTTAGTCAAGATGGTATTAACACAAAAATGTCACACAGTATGCATATATTAACATTTCAATGTAAATGTAGTTCTTAATCTTGGGAACAAGTGAAAATAGAAGCACTGTTCAGAGATTAGGAAGAGTGATTTAGGAAAGAGAAAATACAAGATGGAAAATACTTTTCCTTTGATTTGGTGAAATCAAAATGTGATGCATATTTTCAACTGAAGCGAGAGTCTAAAATATATTATTATTTTATTATTTTAACATATTTTATTTCAAATCTTAATAATTAGTCTCAGGTTGCCTTGTAAAAGTTCATGTGCTTCAACAAGAAAAATGTGCAATTCTTTTCTGTATAGTGAAAGTGATTCCTATAAAGAACAGAATATTGATCTCTTATCAAAATTTCAAGAGAATTTTGCATTTAGAAAAACATTCTAAGTATTGTAGTACCAACTTGAATGCATTTGCTACACATTTCAACCAGTCCTTTACAACATGCACACAAGGAAAAACCACAGTAATGGCTGTATAATGGTGACACTAGCCAAATCATCCTTTCAACTATAGTAAGTCCACAACTTAGGAATGAGCAGCATTCCAGGACAAAGTAAGTCAGATTCCTTAGTAAGTGTGACAAAGTAAGATTTAGGTAAAAGATGCACCTTATTCACCCTGTGTTTCCTTCAAGTCTTCACACAGGTGTTTGGCTTTTGCTTGAATAAGTATTCAGCTGAGTAGGACCCAATGCTGATGCTGATGGCTCATCACCACACAGAGAAATTTCTCTATTATTCCACCACACTTTGTGGATATTATTTCTGACTTCACTGGCACAGCAGACTACACATATTCCATGATCTTTTCCTTGTCTTTAGAAAGGTGCCAATTGTTGAACTATTCATGTTATAAGAACAAGCATGTCTATCATCTTTTCTCCTAGATCCAATCTCAAATATTTTCACTTTGGTTTCTGTGGTTATAGATCTGCACTTGTGAGCAATCCCTTCCACATCAGCACTGCTATCTTCCTGCTTCCGGATGTGCTGGGCTCTGACTGAGCACTATCCTATCACAGAATGCAACAAGCACATGGCAGCATGTCTGGCAGATGCAAGCTAGATCCACAATTTGTTTGCATCTGCAAATGTTCATGATCAAAGGTTCACTGGTATCTGTGAAAGTTTGCAACTCAACTATTTGCAACTAAGGCTCTTACTGTACTTAGTAACACTTACAAATAAAACAAGCTACACAATGTAAGAATCCGCAAATGTTAATAGGCAAAGGGCTGGGGGGGGGAATCTCACTTAATTTTGCATTGCCCTCAATGAAGCAAATCTGACTACCGCAGATATTTTATAGGCGATCAATGTTCTGAGATGTTAAAAACACAGTACTAGAAAACCAGATATTTGCAGAGGAAATCAAGTCTCCCTGTAACTCTGAGTCTTATGGATCATTCCACCTCTAAAACAAATAGTACATTCATCTTTTCTTTCTTTGCTGTTTTGTTTTCCTTTTTTTGAGACAAGGTCTCATTCTGTAGCTAAGGATGGCCTCAAACTCAGACTCCCCAGGGCAACAATGCCTGGTTACTTTCAACTTTAAGAACCACAGGGATTCATGTTATTTAATAGTTTATAATTTATTTTTAATAAAAAATGAATTTTATTTAGGATAACTTAAAATTCATATAATAATCTAATCTTATCTATTTAAACAAGGCAAAATTATATACCTCTAACATTTGTAGCTGATGATTTAATTAAAGCCACCAAGAAAGGTTTTGTAGTTTTCCTTTTTCTTGAATTAAATACAAAATGGAAACCTAAATCATGAGTTATTTCTTTCAGCCTTAAAATAAATACTGATAAGAGACATACAACATGCTCATTAAATAAAGGTCTCACAGGTCATTCATTTCTTGTCACTTTTATCTACTCTTAAGGATATTTCACTATGTTAAATGGTATGTTAGATATTGAGGGAGTATTTTACTTAGTTTACTTAGCAGAAGATAAAATCATGAAAAATATACAATATTATATCAAAACAGACTGATGATGTTTAGAGACTGTAGAACTAAAATTCATGATTCTATGAAAATGGGGGAACCCCAGACTACCATGTAAAGACATACTGAAATGATTCTTTCTTCTCTCCTTATCAAATATGGAGGTTGACTAGTAATCCATTCCATCCTAGTAATCCATTAAGTAATGTACTCTATTTAATTTTTAATTGTGTGTTTCTGTCTTCAAAAATATGTCTAAAATTAAGTTTACACTCTAAATGTATTTTTCCTACAAGCATACTACTATTAAGCCTATACAAAGGGGCAAGTTTTCAAAGTTTCGAATGTGATCAGATAGCAAGTAACATAGGCAACAAAGGGAGAAGCTTCAAATGTAAGATCTTCTAGATGATAGCATAAATATGCTAGATGACACTATTTACTTAGAAACATTAGACTACAGTGCAGTTCTCTAACATGCTGGGTAAAACTCAGAGAAAATCGGGAAGAGCACAAATCTGTAGATTCCGATGTGAAGTTACAGAAATGATGCCTCACAGGCCACCCCAGCTCCGAGTGACAGTACAGTGCAACATCGGCACAGTGCCAGGATGCAAGGATCAGGAAAGAAAAATCAGATGTCAGATCACAGTCTGATGAGGAGAAATGAAAACCTTGCACTACCATAGCAAAATAGCTTAGAGCTGGTCAACCTCATCATTCCTCATCCTCTTCATGCCTCATGCCTCAGTGTTTTTTGTTTGGTCCACTGCAAGATTCACCTCCTCCCTTCAACTCATACCAGCCTGACTATTCTACAATGGAAAAGGAAGGGGAAATACAGCTACTAGAAAGCCATTTCATTTGGTTGTGTCCATCTGTTTTTTAAGGCTATAGAAACAAATACTAAGTCAGCTCCTCAACCAAACAGTAATTGGCCACTACTCATAACTTATCCTGTAGAACTTGAAAATGAAAACATAGTTTTTTTTTTAAAAGGGACTAGGTTGAGGACAATGCCTTGGTTAATTTAGTAGATATATTTTGTTTGTCAAAATAAAGTAAAATGGGAACAAAATAAAATCAGACAAAATGTGGCTTGAGTTTGTAAATTCACTCTCTATGCTGACCTTCTCTATTATGTATGGTTTTAATTTTTCTGACCCATAGGCTTACTTTAGCATATCAACCTTTCATTTTGTCAGAGATAAAGCAAAAAGTTCAATGATTTCACTGTCAGGGCCATTTCAATTGCAAAAAAGGGACAGAACAAAATTTTAAGAGAACAGTGCTCCATAACAAGTCTAGCTCAAAGTAACTCCTGGCCTCATCAGAGTTTAATGAGACATGCATCTAAGAAATAAATTAAAAGACATTTGGGATCATGTTTAATGAAGCAGATATCTAGAGAAGCTCGGGTCTGCAGTCGTCTTGTTACAGTCTGCAGAGAACAGGGCCATCAATCATGTAGGACAAAATGGCCCTCTGTGGACTAGGAACTGCTGACCCTCACTAGCTCCTGTTCTCAGTCATGGTCCAGAACTGGTTTCTTGTTAGGTCAGCTCCACAAAATAAGTTTCCCCATGCCTATATCAATCCCAGAAGTCAACTTCTCGCCATTATACCCACATGAAAACATCACATTCCTAACACTCCACAATGTAAAAGGCCATGGAAAGCAGAGCAGAAAAAAACTTTTAAAAAATGAAATATTCTTATAAGAGAAACAAAAATAACTAGTCTATTAAAAGTAGACAATCTATAAAAAGTAATTAAGTCAAACCAGAAAATATAACATCATATATTCTGACTTCTTCATGGCTGAGAAGTTTCAGATAATTCAAAGAAAAAAAGGTGAAAACAAAGTCCACAGGAATTAGAATGGAAGCCAAAGCATTACATTGATATTATACCAACATGATTTCCCCATGGGTTTAAATTAGAGTTGAAAACAATATTTTGTATATGCAAATGTCCCAGTTTCAGTCCTGAAGAAACTTAATGTTTCAGAAGAACTGAAACAATAAAAGAGATAAAGAAAGAAGGAAAAAAAAGCACTGTTTCAATAAGATGATGAGGAGAATGATACATAGAAGATATATCCTGGAGCAAGTTTTCCATAAACAGTGGAAGGTAGATAGATAGATAGATAGATAGACAGACAAACAGACAGATAGACACACACACACACACACATATATGTATGCATACACAAAAATGAATGCAATATGATTTGTGTGATAAATCCACAGTCCTATGCTCATTTAGCAAGGATTGATGGCAGCTTTTAAGACTACTCTTTGAAAGACTTGATAATGACAATAAGAATGATGATGAGGAGGAGGAAGAGGATGAAAATGAGGATGATGATGATGATGATGATGATGATGTTGATGATGATAGCAACTCACGTTTACTGAGTTCACATGTCAGACTCTGTTCTAACCAAATTACAAGAAGGAACTTATCCCTATAACAACCATATGAGGTAACAAACATCTTTACACAATTTTATAGGCAAAAATACTGAGGCCATATATAAGTAGGTAAATGATTTATATCCAACTATACATTAGAATTTATACATAGAAATTCATATATATGTACATAAAATACGCATATATTTCATTTTTTAGAAAAACACTTTATAGGATGATTGCTGAGATCTTCATGGCTCGATATTATGAGAGGAGATTATAAAATAGGGGGTAGGAAAGATGTGACCTCACTTTTCCACTGAAACATCCCTTCCTATGCGGCTAGTCTCTTTCCCTGCCTCCTTTTCACCATGACCTCTCACCACCAAGGCACCTTGTACACTGCTAATCCATTCTGTATGATTTTTCTTCTCCTTTAATCAAGGATGACCACAGCTCGCATGCCAACCTCTAATGTATCTGAAAGAGAACAGATAGTTCCTGCTTCCCTTTCTTCACAGAGTATCATGTTGTCAAGTGTGAGAGGATTTGTGAGCTGTGAGGGATGGAAATATCAAATGAATACACTGGGAAATCACTGCAACCTTAGGATAACAGAGGGACCACACTGCTTCAAATCTGCAGGTGAAGCTCAAGATATTTGATTAAACCCATCAAGTATATGCTGTTCTGTGCTCAGCACTTTAACCACAGATCAGAACATCATAGTAAGCTTGGTCCGCTAGCTTGAAGTTTTTATAAATTTTAGAATAAAAAATACATTAAGAGCAAAGTTGAAAAATTTTAAACTAAAAGTGATGAACGGTAACCTTTTTAAGTGTAACATACATACATCTGTATCTCTATGTGTGTGTAACATACATTTCACATTAAATGCCATCTAGGTTTCTCAATTATTCGCTCCTTTCTTTGTTTTGCAGTATGGCACACAGACCCCAATCCTTCACACTGATCTATATACCATGGTCTTCTTTATTTTTTTATTTTGAGATAGGGCCTCACTAATTTGCTAACTGTCAACACTGATTTACAAGTTGCCATCTTACTGCCTCAACTTCTGAGAGTATGAGATTACAGCTACTATTACATCACAATTTGTTGTGGGATTTTTTTGAACATGTATAATACGGGGCAATATTACTTTGAAGGCTTTGAATGCTTCATAAAATATAACCCTCTATATATAAGCACACATATGAATATGCAAAGAGGCATACACACATACATATATATGTATATATTTCTGTATATACTAGCACAGAACCAGGACATTTTATGTAAAACATGGATAGCATCCTTAGATTTCTTGTATATATCTCTGGAGTCATACAATCCAAAACAAAATTCTTTTTACTGTGAGATAACCTACTCAACATTCCTGACACATGTGCCACAATCAATTCCCCTTGATTTTTGAAAGAAAGAAATGGTTTTCAGCTGATTCTTGAGAATCCAACAGTCTGTCTCTGAGTCCTCTAAAGCTAAGTGATGCAAACATAAGTGGCTGGCTTTAGAATACTGACTAGACTTTATTTGTTATTCAACTAGAAATACACAAGCTTGGGAAATAAAGAAGAGCATTTAACTGGGTTTAAAGAACAATTTGGTCAAATAGAACTAACTGGAAGATAAGGAGGAAAAAAGGCCACTTTTGCGACCACTGTCTAACTCGCTCACTGTCTAGTTCTCTCTCTCTCTCTCTCTCTCTCTCTCTCTGTCTCCTACTATGTCTAGCTTTCTCCCTTTGTGTGTCTCTCTCTGTGCCTCTGTCTCTGTCTCTGTTTCTCTCTGTGTGTCTCTCTGTCTGTCTCTGTCTCTGTTTCTCTCTCTGTCTCTCTCTCCATTTCCTACTGTGTCTAGCTCTCTGTCACTCTCTCTCTCTTTCTCTCTGTATCTCCCTGTCTGTCTCCTACTGTGTCTAGCTTTGTTTCTCTCTCTGTCTCTGTCTCTCTCTCTCTCTGTCTCTCTCTGTCTCTCTCTCTCTCTCTTTCTCTCTCTCTCTACCAGGGTTCAAACTCAGGCTGTTATTCTTCCAAGGCAGGCACAGTACCATTTGAGCTAAATCCTTAGCCCTATTGTCTAGCTCTTTGTATATACTACTTCTATGTCTTCTCATGTGCCAGAAGAAAAATAATTACATACTTTACAAGCATATAGTGAGAAAAATTATATTCTCTAGGTGATGTGTTCTGAGTCACACAGAGGCTTAGGTGTACATCATATACCTATGTGTATACAAGGTGTATCAATTTGAAGTTCAGGCTAGCCCTGAGCTCAGCCTCAAACTCACATCACAGCAATCCTCCTGCCTCCCAAGTGCTGGGACTAAAGGTGTGAGTCACCATACTGGGAACTGTGGAATGTGGTACTGATTGCTGGCAAGCATGGGTCTCCACACCCAGTATTGTTGTATGTGGTTACCTGGGATCAAAATCAGGTCCTTGCATTTGCAAGGCAGGCGCTAGAACCACTGAGCTAAATCCTGGGCCCAGAATGAGCATTTTAAATACCATGTTATATGCATATCCTGAAAAGTTTTTCTGATCTTGACAAAATCCGTCAGTCTGTCTCATAATCAAACAATGGATAAGCTAGAGTTAATCTACTATAATCAATGGAATGTTTAGAATAACTTATTAAAACATTCTATTTACATTTTCAAATGAAAATCAGATTGAATCAACTACAGTTACATGTTTTTAAGAGGCAGGTCAACTTTTAACAGTAGCCTACTTCCTTAACTGCAAGCAATTCCCAGTATATGTCTGAAACTATAGGTAGTATGGAATCCTATATATAAAATGATTTTTATCTACACATACATAACTCTGGTAAGTTTATTTAATAAATTAGGCACAGTAAGTGATTAACAACCACAATAATACGACAGAAATATTATAGCAATACACTGAAATTAAAGTAATAAATGTAAATATCTCTCTTAAAATATCTTAAAACATACCATTCTTGTCATGATACCACACCAAAATAATGGAGTAAATTCAGATGAGTGATGTCGGTATTCTAAAACAGCATTAGGCCACTGGTTGGCGGTTACTTGAACACAAGCACTTTCATAATCTGATACGTGATCTAATGACTTAGAAGCCACTGAGTGACTTAGGCACAGGAAGCACAGGCAGCATGGACATGCTGGACATAGGGATGATCCATGTTCTTAGTAGGATGGAAAAGAGCAACACTACACAGAACTGCATGGGATTCAAAAGACAAAAGTTGTTTATTCCTGGAATTTTCCATTTAGTATTCTTGAACCATAGCTGATTGTGGATACATGAAACCATGAAAACCACAACCAATGATAAGGGGGACCTTCTATGCAGTGAAATCTGTCCCACTTTCTACATTTAAATGTTGAAACAATTTATTGGTGAAGTACATAGCAAATATTTTGTCTCTTTTCCTGTATCAAACTTTCAAAACCAGTTTATGATAGAAGGATTTCAGGTTATTTCTTTCTTGGTATCTCAATCATTTTTCTGCTTGTTAACATTTGATGACAAATCCCATGTTATTAGTTTTGTGGTTTTCATACCACTCAAACCATATTTTCTTTCAGGAAATATCTGTTAGCATTTGATGATATCCTAATGCCTGCAATCTTCTCTCATATCCTGCTTGGCTTTGGAACTGATAAGAAGACAGTAACAGGGAACTGAATGAAGGAAAGTAAATATATACTCAAAATCTCCCTTTTTTGTATTCTTTCTCCATGTAGTACAATATAACAAACTACACACACACACACACACACACACACACACACACACACAGATCTACCTTTCTTTCTTTCTTCCTTTCTTCTGCCTGCCTCCTTGCTTTCTCTCTTCCTTCCTTCCTTCCTTCCTCTCTCTCTTTCTTTCTTTCTTTCTTTCTGTAGCCCAGACCAGCCTCAAACTAGAACTCACAGTAATGCTCCTGCCTCTGCCTCCCATTTGAGTGTTAAGATTACAGATATGGCCTACCATGCCCAGCACTGTGGTATGTGGTACCACAAATCAAATTCAGGACCTTGTGCTTGCCAGGCAGACACTGGAACCACTGAGCTAAATCCTCAACCCACACAGATTTTTGTACATGTATGACTGCAATTTCAATTCTCAGTTTGGGATCCAGAAATAAGCTCCTCTAGAGTTGCAGCTCAGACATTTCAGATAACTAAGGTTATCTGAAGGTACCAATGGCATATTTGTTCATATGTTCATGATATGTATCTTAAAATTGAACATATTTAATGATCTATATAGTAAGATGAATTTGTCATGTGTCATAATCATATCTGTCCAGGATTGCTCTATTTTAAAATTTTATGTTGTAAAATAATGGCATGTACAAATTAACTATCTAGCTACTACAGTTACATCTTCTATATGTACCTTTATTTGGATAATCACTTCATGTATATATACTGCTTTTATTTTACTTTTTACAGCACAGTATATTTTCTTCTTTTTTTTTCTGTATAAACTGCAATATTTCAACACCCAGAATTTTCAACATGAAGTTGGAGATAAAGCTGAGCATTAAAGCCCTTGCCCAGTGTGCATGAAGTCCTAGGTTTGAGTTTCAGCACCATAAAAACAACAGCAGATAACAAGAAAAACTACGAAACTCCTGGACCTTATCAATTTTACAAGAAGGCCAGGGATTTAGCTCAGTGGTATTACGCCTACCTTGGAAGCTGGAAGCACAAGGTTCTGCATTCATTCCTTAGTACCACAAAAAAGAAAAGAAAACAAAAGAATCAATTTAACAAAAGTCTGTAAATAAAGTAAGAAATTGATAAAGGGCACTATCAATAAAAGCAACAAAGTGTGTGTGTGTGTGTGTGTCAGAGAGAGAGAAAGAGAGAGAGAGACAGAGACAGAGAGAAAGAGAGAGGAAAGACAAGACAAGACAAGGAAAAAAATAAGAAAAGGAAAGAAGAAAAGAAAAGAAAATATGGTATGGTAGGTTAGTAGAGATTACAATTTGCATTCCCTTCCACTTAGTAATATTTTTTCTACTTTTATTCATCTGTTATTTTACTATTGACCCATGACAGTGACTAAAGTGTTTCAAGGGAAATTGCTGAACTTGTTATATTTTAATATTCAATTAATAATTTATTATGACACTGATAAATTAAGAACTGTTACTCAAAACATTTGAAGGTATAGACATTTTAACTGTCTCCAAGATGATATCATTTGCTTTTTTATTTTGTTGATATATTTTGTGGAGTATACAATTCATACCTAGCTAGGGAAATATACAATGTGTTGTCTGAAACTCTCATGCTTAGGAAGCATAACCTTACCCCAAGATCAAACAATAGGCATTTCTGAGTTTCCCCTTTTTGATTCTCTTTATTTATTTTACTTTGAATCTATATGGAATTATCTTTGGGTACTTTGTGAGGTTAGAATCTAAACTCCTACTCAATTATGTTAGAAGTACTGAATAATGCAATTCATCACAGAAAAAAACTATAGAGTATAGCAAGGAATTTTGATAAATTAAAAATTATGTCTTTTATAACCTGAATGAGGTATTTTTCTTGATGATATCATTAGTATGAACTTGTGTAATATTAAGGTATAAAATTGTTCAGTAAATCAGATTTAATTATTCTGCACTCATTTCTGGCTTAAATTTTACAGCAATACTATTTATTTTCTTTCCTTCCTTACCATAGTGTTGGAGTGAGATTATTATCCTTTATAGCACTTGGAACCATTAAAACAAATTCAAAAATTAAAAAATAATTCTAAAGAACTGAAATGGGAAGGGTTTTCTTCCTGAAAATAGCATCACTATCAGAAAGGGAAAGAGAAGCCATTATTTTTAAATAACATGCAAAGAGACAAACTAGCATGGACCTGAAATATGCAAAAAATGTAACACTTGGAATCACCAGATCTGGAGTTCTAGTTCTGAGCCTGTTCCTTGTTAGCTAATTGTGTCTTTGGGGACATTACTTCAACATAATGAGCTTCAGTAACATTATCCACAAAGTGGTAATGACAGCAAATATGCCCTCTCAATGAGACTGGGAAATCAAAGTCTGATAATATATGTAAAACATTCACTGAAAACCAAGTAAATAAACATGTAAAATATTACGACCATCTCAATTTATTAATGAACCAGAAATTAGAAACCATCATTCACAGAATTAAAATTATCAATTATTTTAATATGAAAATATTCATGCTGCTATTTAGACTAGAATATTATTCTGTTATATACAGAAAGATAACTATGAGGCATGCATATGTAAATAATGCAAATTGATAAGATTATGTTAAATCAAATAGGTCAAAAACAAAAGCTTAAATATTGACTAATTTCTTTTATATGAGAAAAATCTAAATACATATATATGAGACTACATAAAGAGCAAAATGCAAGGGCCAGGGATTTAGCCCAGTGGTTCTGGCACTTGCAAGGCAAGTGCAAGGGCCTGGGTGGAATCCTCGGTAACCATATACCACAGTGCCTGGTGTGGTGGCTCACATCTGTAATCCCAGCACTTGGGAGGCAGAGGCAGGAGGATTGCTGTGAGTTCAAGGCTGAGCTCAGGGCCAGCCTGAACTTCAAGAGCAATAACCTGCCCCCCAAATAACAGCAAAATGCAAAATTGATAAATATGAAGAAAATAGCAGTTAAATAATTTCCTAAGCCACCTATTCTCCTGTATCAAAAATATTTAATGCATAGGCTAGTTTATTTAACTTATATAGTATTACAAGTTTCTTACTTCACTGAGAAGAAAACTTTGTTTCATCTATGTAAGACAGAATCTTTTTGTATCTGAGTACTTTGAAGATAATGAGATATATTAACTGCTATTATTTTTGTAATGAACTTTTATTTATATCATAGAAAAATGAAACAAGTAGAAATCTACTTTGCGCAGCCACCAACAACATCCTTCTTCTATCATACCAAGAACCGGGTAGAATTTTCCTCTGTACTGCTTCCTCGTGTTCCCAGTAAAAATCCTAAATGCTTGCTCAGTACACATCCCACCTGTTGTTTTGAAAGGGAGAGCTCTGCTTACATTGCTTGAAGGGACAAATCCAATAGAACACATCTTTTGATTTGTATATGGGTGATCGAGGCTTACTAACCACTGGAAACAGGACAATCACACAGAGAACTAGAGGTGTCTCATGGGATTAAGGTAAAGAATGCGTCACGGGCTCGCACATAACATAACAAGAGCGAGGGTTGGCAGGCAATCGCCTGCAGAATGGCGCGCATGCGCAGGACCGAACCCTGGCTTTCCATTCTAATACTTAGGACCAGCATGAGATGGCATCTCCAGTGCATCTCATTTTCATGCTATCCTTCTAAGGCTGCTTAGATATATATATATATATATATATATATATATATATATATATATATATATATATATATATATATATATATATATATATATATATATATAT
>PVIR01004840.1:0-19740 GCA_004026965.1 Petromus typicus | reverse complement strand
CTTGCGAGACAGGCGCCGGAACCACTGAGCTAACTCCCCGGCCCCTGCTTAGATATATTTTTGCAAATGTTCCAAACATAAGGTAACACGAAGCATCAAGTCTTCTGGTCGTATTCAGCACACATTTTTAAAAACCCACCACTGTACAGAAACAAAAAAGCAGCACACAGAAAAAGTTCTAAACCATTAAGTCTCTTTCTCCAATTAGCTAGCACAACATTGTACAATGACAAATTTCTTCATCTGCCCTTCCAGCACCTTATATTAGCACTAACTACACAAGTAGCCAGAAACCTAGCAATTAAATGTTTCATCTGTTTCTGCTTCTTTATTACTTAAAACTGGTAAAGCTATTTTGATACTATCCTGTGAAACACATATTTTCCAATAGTGCTTGCGTTCTTCTACAACCCCCATACACAGCACACAAATTAACAAGCCAAGTGAAAATGTCCAGAGTCTGAGGAGGCAGCCATTGCTGCCCACACGCTGACGATCTCTGCCTCTGCTCTTGCCCTCAAATGCCACGATCATCACCACTGCTAGGTAAGCGTCTCTCCCGGGCTTTGCCATAGATGGGCAGGTGGGTCACAGTGCATGCAAGATTTTAATGGTTACATTCTCTCCTGATAAATCCTACAGGTTTTTTGTTTGTTTTCTCTAAATGGGGTCTAACTCTAGTTCAGGTTGTCCTTGAACTCACTATGTAGCCCAGGTTGGCCTCAACCTTTCAGGGTTCCTTCAGCCTCACCCTCCAGAGTACCTGAATTACAGGCGTGCAGATTCATGCCCAGCTCTTATTTACTTGCTTACAGGAGCTAGGCAAAGGGTTTTCCTAAAGTTTATTATTATTATTATTATTATTTTGTTCATTTGATTGAGGCTTTCATTGCATATTATTAGCCATTTGGGCTTGGCAATTTTTGATGAATAAATGGTATAATTTAGAAATAATAACTATAAGTACGGTTGTATATCATGGGTAGTGCTCATTTTGCCAGCATATATAATAATATTAGAATAATATACTAAAGATAGACACAGCTGCTATGTAAGAATGACACATATACACATGAAACATGGCATATTTTATTATACACTATGTACAGATATCCAATTACTTACTGTATCCAATATTTATGACTGTTACAGTAATATAAAAAAATGAGGAAAGTAGAATTCATTATCCATATTCCTGTGGTATACTTGAAAATACACAAGACATTTCTAGTACTGAACCATTACTTACCGTGGAAGAAATAATAAAGAAAAGGAGGTCAAGAGCCTTATAAAAGTTTCACAGGCCAATCTCTTTTTTTCTTCATTTTTCAGAGTTTTCATGCTTTCTTCTGTTCTTCTCAATACCACTGCTACAAGCTCTCTACTCAACTTCAGTTTTGATTATCCTAGGTTCACAAATGGTTTATGGACAGTCAAATATTCCTTTGACTTTTCCTTTTCAACACTCAGGATAAGGCCTTCCTTCATCTATTGAGCTTGTTTGTACAGTAGTATATCAATATTATTTGTTGCATTTTTATCTTTCTATATATCTATCTACTTTGAAATTCTCTCTCTCTCTCTCTCTGTCTCTCTCTCTGTCTGTCTCTGTCTCTGTCTCTGTCTCTCTCTCTCTCTCTCTGTCTCTGTCTCTTTTTTTGCAGTACCTGGGATCCAAGTCATAACTTTGAGCCTGCAAAGCAGGTGGTGACACCAGTGAGCTAAATGGCAGCCCTAATTTTCAATTTTATATACTCCTGCCTCCTTATTTTCAGATACAATAAGTTTCTTAGCAAGCGGGGTGAAAAACAATTCCTGTGAACTCTTCCGGCTGCTATTTCCTTTTCTTCATTTCTTATCTTTCCACTGGAACTTTATCTCCTTATGCTCATACACACCATGAAATTCCAAATTGGATTACTAGCGAATGTAAATGACAATAGCATTCTCAAAGAAAAAAATGCAAAAAGCTGCAAACATTTTACATTACTCAAAAAAAGAATCCTTTCCATGGTGTGTCATGAGCATACCATAATAAAATACTTTGAAATTACTTTCAAAGTATGCACATATGATTGTAATTAAAATGCTCTGTAGAATTGTAAATCCAAAGTAATTTAGAGTATAACCTTCATTGATTTTACAAGAAAACTAACATCTGTCTGTTATTAAAGTTATGCAGAGCAAATAACTCAATTACTTTCAGTCCAATGGTAGGTAAACTTTACAGTCAATATTATACAGTCTGAAGTTAAAATCAATTAAAACAATATAACAAACTTCTAGTAATTTTTCAACAAGTAATTTTATCTAACTTCCTGCTCCTTTTTATCGACAAAACTTTTGGTTAAGGAAAATCAACAGGAAAGGACTGGTTTAGCCACCTTCTTAGATACTCATATAAGAAAACCTGTGGCTTTTGTTCCTTTGGAGTCTCCCTGTAACACCACAGGTCCTCTGCCATGGAATGTCTCCAATAACTAAGTCACCCCTAAACTAAAAGGGCTTATAGCAGTTCAAGCTCTTTAAATTCTTTGTGGAATTTGATACTGTTGTTTACTCCCTGCTGTTCTAAAAAATGCTTTCCTTCTTAGGTTCCTAGGATATAGCACCAGTTGTTTTTTTTTTTTTTTTTTTTTTTGTCCTGCCTATGGTAAATTCTGTTCAATCCTCACAATAGATATAGGGATAGTTATCTAAGATTTTATATGTAACCTCCCTCCTCTACTCCAAAGTTCAATCTTTTGGGAATATCACTGAAGATAGAAAGTTGGCTGTACAAAAAACAACCTCTACTCAGTGTGTTGAGTAGAGTCAGTTTAAATGGAAATTTATGACCAAGCTCCTTAATATTTGAGCCTTGTAATTACTAGTATATGAAACACATGCCTTATTAAGTTAAAATTCTAGGGAATCTATATGGGAAAAGGCCACAAACATGTCCATAGAGTGAGATCTCACAGACACAATATGGTGATTTCTGAAAAAACTTTGAGGAAAGGTACATCTTCCAATTTAGAAATAAATTGAGCCAGACAGGGTACCATATGCCTGCAACACCAGCACTCAGGAAGCTGAGGCAAGAAGATTGACATAGGTTTGAGATCAGCATGGGCTACAAAGTGAGTTCAAGGCCAGACCCAGCCACATAGCCAGAGCCCCCCTCCCCAAAAAGAAATAAACTGAGAAAGTAGACCTTAGGTAGACAGACAAAAGAGCATACCTTGTGTAGGTCTATATTGTAGGTTCATAAAATCTGAAATAATTATTCTAGATGGTGATTATCATATGACACTCAAAATGTAGATACAGACCAAAAGAGTGGAAGTAAGCAGTCAAGGTAAAAGCTTTTCACTTTCCATAGGTGTCCCAGTAGCATGGGCCAAGCTACGAGGCTGCAGCAGCTAGAGAAATTAAAATACTGCATTTGCAAGCCTGCTTTTGGTTTCTTAGACCTTAACTTTTACCTTGTTTAGCAAAAATATTGATGAAAACATCAAACTTTCTAAATTGTCAATGAAACAAAAATCCCTTAACCCTGCTCCATGCTTGACTCTATCACAGATCTACGTGAATTTATAAGACATCAGACTAAATATCCACACATAGCGTAGACTGAAAAATAAATAAAGACAGAGTATTGGCAATTATTTTTTAGAGAAAATCAATTAGAAAGTTAGTACATAAAATATTTTTAATGAAGATTTTGGTCAAACTGTCACTTGATATCATTGTGGGAAAGGAAAAGGTAAAGGGAGTCCATAACAGTACACTGTGTAGATTTTAACTTCATTTAAAAAGTAATTTCAGTGGCTATTCATTAATTAGATTAATGTCAAACCGGAGTGGGGTTCTTCTGGTACACACAGGCATTTCTTGTTTTTCAAAATATCAGTGACTTAGAGGAAGCTGTTTGAGAATATATCTGTCGTATTTATAAATGATACAACACCCAAAGGGACTGCTAGTGTGTGAGATGACAGAATCAGGATTTGAAATTTTGTAATAAATAGCAGGACATAACTTCAGCCAGACAATATTAAGTGTAATATGGAACTATACAAATGATACACTTTATATTTAAACATTAATACAGGTTTAGGATTTGGGATAATCTAACATGACCTCAGTTTCTGTTTAAAACAATCTAATAAAAATGAGTAATCCTTTTAGTCAACCACAGAGTCAGTATGGAGTCACAGAAAGATACAGTTACTATAAAACTAAAAATCATGGTTTGTCATTGATTTTCTAAGAAGGAGACCTAGGTGCTAACAAAGTGACCTTTTAATCTTTTTTTTTAATTGAAATCTTTATTGGTACATTACATATACACATCATAATTGCACTCCACAATGGGAATTTGTACCAGTATAAGACACAACTTAATTCTCATTTTTCCCATAGCCCTACCCACCCTACCACCCCCTTATATACATAAAATTTGTTTCCTATCTTTTTTGTTATAATCTCATTATTTTAAATACTTTAATAGCTGTCATGAGGAAAAGGTGTCACATTCAGTACTGTCTCTCAGAGTAGAACTGAGTGAGAACTTACAGGAATGCAGATTTCAATTCTGAATTAATAAGATATTTTTAACAAAACAGGAGCCTATACAAAGTAAGGAATTCCCTGTTACTGTTATCTCAGGACTATTAGAGTCAGTACTGTGCATGAGAAAAAGAGAATCAATCACATGGTCCTTTAAGGGGTCTTCCAACAAGATTTTAAGATTCTCTGAAACAAAAATTAACTTAAATCATGGGAGAAGTGCAACTTCATAGTTCGCCATAACTTTGCAATATGCTGTTTAAAGTATTAGTCTGTATGCTGTACAAAATTCCTAACTCCTGTAACATTACTAAAAGTTTCTATTCTGAATTCATTTGTCAATCATAATGCTTCATCTCCGGAGCTATGCATGGTTTAGCCCAATCTCCCCAGGTACCAGAGGCACATTGGGAAAATGGCTGCTCCGCTTAGGACTTCAGCTGCGGATTGTACAGGGGCATCGATCCCCGTGAGGCTGACAGCTCAAATCTGCCTCAGGATACTACGAGCTGCACACTTGACACTTCCCTCCACTCTGGATTAGTATGTATGCATGTGCATGTGTACAGTGGTATGCAGACAGGATATATATGGGGATGATCCCTGATACACACATATATATGACATGTGACATGATAACAGAATAAAAGGGAAGTAAACATGTAACAACAGCAAGGCTATATGAGATAACATACTGCTGGCACAGACAAGCTATTATTAGGTTTCCAAACTGCAAATTTAGAGGGGGGGGGGCCTTGTTTGTCAATGATCAGAAAGAACAAGGTGAGAACAAGTAAAAGGAAAATAAAGGCTCCTGAGGTTAGTTTTTTTTAAAAAATTTGATAGTAAATATCCAAATAAGGAAAGAAAGCTTATGTATTTAGTAGTTTGCAGGGTGATAGGGTGGGTAAAGCAAGGAAGAATACAACTTTAATCAGCTCCCTGAAATAGGATTTATGCTAACATAAGATTTATTCATGATTATTATCTCAACATTTTGCCACCGTTAGAAATATGAATTAAATAAACTGTAACAATTAAAAGTTTCACTTGGTACAGGATAACAGTGTTACATATCAAGAGGAGCCAGTCATAAGTTAATCATACACTGACAAATTACATTTTACTGCTCAATAGTATTTGAGGATTGGGCCATTCCGTTCTATGTCACAAAGTCTGCAAACTACACATAAGATCCATTTTCTTTCTCATTTTTTGTTTTTTTTATGCATTGCATATTTATCTTAATGAATACCTGTTTTTTTTTCCAACCTTTATTGGTACATACATATATGCATCATGATTGCACTCCATAATGGGGATTTGTACCAGTATAAGACCAATTTAATTCTCATTTTTCCCCATGGTCCTACCCACCCTACCACCCCCCTATATACATAAAATTTGTTTCCTTTCTTTTTGTTATAATCTCATTATTTTCCCCCTTCACCCTATTTTACTTTGAGTATTTTCTATTTCACAATATATAACATACAATTCTAGGACTCATTTACATCTTTATTTTCTCACACCAGAGAAAAGATGTGATATGTACTATCTGTGACCTATTTATTTCACTTATGAGGATATCCTCAAGGTATGTCCATTTAAGTATAAATGATTCAAAGCTGTGGTTCTTCTACAGAATGGAGTATTACTCTGCCATAAAAGATGATAAGTTTGAATCATTTATACTTAAATGAATACCTGTTTTTTAAATGATAGTTTTAAAACAAAATAACACTATTTGCATTTCAGAGTGATCAGTAGTATCCAGCTTGAATTTTGTCCAGAAGAAAAGTGGTGCTAAAGAGAATCTGACTCATAGTAATCATATCAAAATCAGAAATTATAGTTTTAAAATCTGCTACAAAATAATTTTAAAAATCCTTCTTTTACATGATATTAAAATTCATGATAAACTTGGTTTAGTATTATGGAGACAAAAAAAAAAGTGATGTTCAAGTTTGGAAAAGAATATTCTCTACAAATTTGATATCGGTCTATTATTTATCCCTTTGGACTTGCTTGACTCCTTACAATCTAAGCTCCATCCTCTGTCATCTACTCAACCAAACTGAAGGTTTACCTTTGCACCCTCCACACATATTTTCTCCGTAAAATTATTTGTCCTTGATTGGCCCTTCTTTCTTAAAATTTTCTCTTAAGCTTTCAAAATATTACTTCAGAATAGTTTTCCTACCCAAATGCCTTGACTTATTTCTCTAGAAATTCTTATTTCTTGTAGTCAAATGAATTTGCCAGGAAAATTCTTTTCTTGTCCTACCTTTCTTCCTCCCTCTGTCCTTGTGGTCTCTTTTAATCTTACAATTTTAATTACCGCCATTCTCATGTAACTGCCAAAATAGGTAATTATTGATACCAACCACTCTTCAGATTCAAACACCACATGATTAACTCTGAGCAGGCAACTTTAGTGGAAGAGGAACCCAGTTTATGCCTTAAGTCAAAGGAGTCATAGCATAATTGCTGTCTCAACCAGGGTCTCTTCCAGGGTCTCTTGCTCCCAGCTTTTTTTTTTTTTTTTTTTGGACAGAATTTTGTTTTTAGTTCAAGCTGAATTTGAACTCCCAGTGATCCTAGTTCCTATTTTATTGAGTACTGTAATCTTGGGCATATACCACCATGACTGTCTCACTTCTTTTTAAACTTAGAAAATAAATGCCTGGCCAACATATCATTCAGGCTCTTTGATTGTTTCCTGTATGTTCAAATAAAAAAAATCAAATATGATTTAGTTTTCTGATGTTAGTTGAATCTTTCCTGGATTAAGCTCTTCTTCTTGGACTATTCAAGTAGGTAAGCCAACAATTAGTTCATTCTTCAGTTGGTCCTCCATCCATTTAATTCATATTTATCAGGTCCATTTTCCCAATAACACTTCTGATGTTATTTTACTATTTAAAAGTACCCAATAATTCTCTCACTGTCTTATAAATACAATGCAAACTGCTCATTGTGACACTCAAGGACATTCTTGATATGGTTCTCAAACTTTTTCACTGTTGCATTTGTGTACATGCATGTCAGCATGCTTTCCCAATACTATAAACATGTACATGCTTCAGCCAAGATGGACTACTAACTGTTCTTCAAATCTATTTTCTTTGCCTTTTCTCTGGGTTTAACATGTTCCATGTTTGCTAGAATTCTGATCATTTTCTTCCTTCTACCATCCATAGACAACATCGGTCATACCAAGATTTTCACTTATTAGAATTATATGGCATCCCATTACTCTATGACGTTTTCCATATGTCTCCTACTATAAGTTGGTAGTACCTTCACTGAACTTCCAAGGTTACTGCATTCCAGTGTTCTCTTTTATTTTGTTAAGGATATTGACAAATTACTATAAATAATGAGAGGCAAAACAAATGGCTTGCTGTCTTAGCAAAGGACTTACATACTTTTTATAACCATTCTACAGAATATAACATATTAATAATATATGATGAACTTGTTATAATAACTAAATTTATAGTTCATTACTGGTTATAATTTGCAAAGCACATAAATGTTGAAATACTTACCTACTTGTATATTTTACTTTGTAAAGAATTACCATTACTACACTGACTAAAACAAGGATAGGAATGAGGATCCAGGAAGAAAGGCTTTTGTTAAAAGTACACACGGGCTGGGAATTAGCTCAGCAGGTGCCTCACAAAAACAAGGTCCTGAGTTCAATTCCCAGCACCAAAAAAAAGGAGAACCTCACCATGAGGCCACCCCTTTACGAGATGTTTGGTAGATACTGGATGATTTCAAGCAAATGATGGCTGCCTTAGTCTTTAAAGGAATAGCAGTAATTCTGTGAATATTTTTTAAAAGAAGAATAATTTCTCACCCTTCTGGAGACTACGAAATCCAGGTCAAGTCACCAATGGTTTCTACGTCTGGTGAAGGTCTTCCTAACTTCTAAGACAACCCCTTGTCCCATTTTCCAGATGATACAAATACTGTGTGCTCCCAATCCTTGAGGTCCTTTTGTATGAGCCCGAATGCCATCCAGACAGATTTCACCCTTATCACAGAATCACCTTAAAGGCCTCATTTGTCAATACCATTCTACAGGTGATTATAAAGTAATGATAACTATTAATAGTAAAAGAATCATCTTTCTTTTGCATGTCTTATAAAAAGCAAAGCCATCTTACATATTTTATTCACTCTTGTCTGAGGAAATACCAGATGCTATCTATACTTCAAAGTTATATTAGGTTGATAGCTGCAGTACAGAGAAAGGATATACATATTGGTAGAAAACTACATTGTGGAGTGTTTACATCATTGGTTGAAGTAAGAAAAGTATTAAAATTTTCAATGTAATGCTTTATTTAACAAAACAGCATGAAAAAACCATCACCAATATAATATTTTTACCTTCTTCTTTAATCAGGCTTTTCAGAGTTATAACAAAAAGGGAATATATGCAAAACATGCAAACTTGCAAATAAAATTCCAAGAGAAAATTTTGTATGGTTTTTGAAAATACAGTAATGAAAGAAAGAGGAAGACCTTATAGGAGGGATGGCAAAAGGAAAAGGATCTGGTGTATAACTAAAGACTTGTATGAGTATTTTTCTGAGTAAAAACTCATATGTCAGATAATTCAGGAGGTTTGATAAGGAATTTAAAAAGAAATTCACTGTACAGCATAAGTGTAGCAAGTTGGCCAGGAGCACAGCCAGGGGATTAAAGTGCTTGGCTGTGAAGGGAATTTGGCTAGATAATCCCATCTCAGCTACGCTCCTGCTATGTGATATTTGACACATTACTAAAACAACAGGATCTCAGTTTCCTTATTGGTACAATGAGTTATTAAAAAAACAGCATCCCATGAGGGGTCAGTGTAGCACTAACAGTGTGTGATACAAGCTTCTAATCAGCAGAGTTATTCCCAGTTGGACAAAGGAGGACAAGGAATTGCAGAAAAGCCCTTAGAATTACTTTAGCAGTGCTGCCACATAGCAAGGTATAGGGAGGATCTAGCCTCCAAATGCACTTTTATTTAAGAAAACAAAGTTTACAGAACAATTACTAATAATAAACATTTTAACAATATGTTTCAAAAAAGAAAAAGAGAGTTTAAAGACAAAAAGTAGGATTAGAGGTCCCATTTGACCCTGCTATTACTATGTTACGGATATATATGAAAGGATTAAAAGATTCATATCACAGCAATATATGTGCACCCATGTTTATAGCAGCTCAGTTTTTGGTAACTAAAGTTTGGAAACAAGCCAATGTCCATCAACTGGAGACTGGATAAAGAAGATGTGGCTTTCCTACAGAATGGAGTATTACTCTGCCAAAAAGAAGGGCAAGTTGGAGTCATTCATACTCAAATGGACGCCCTTCAGGACATACTCGTAAGTGAAATAAATAGGTCATGGATGTGTAAATACCCTTTATTTTCTCTGATATGAGAAACTGAAAATGTAAATGATTTCTAAAATGTATGTTAGATACCGTTCAATCTAAACTATTCAAAAGGAAATAAGGTAGGGGTAAGTAATAAGGGGGAAAAAAGTGTGATGGTAATAAAAAATGGAAATAAAACTTATGCATATAGGAGGCGGGGGTTGTAGGGTGGGTAGGAGAATGGGAAAAATGAGAATCAAGTTATGTCATATACTGGTACAAATTGTCTACATTAAGTGTGATCATGATATGTATATACAATGTAATCATTTTACAATTAAAAAAAAAGATTGTGAAGGATGGAAAAAGACAAAACAGCCAATTAACTAGTCAACCTAGGTCAAGGCGTCAGACAACCATTCTTAGTAATAATGTCAGAGTAAAAAAAAAAAATGTTCTTTCTTGAAATTAAACAGTGGCTATTCTCTGGTCCCAAAATTCTTAGCATGATCCTGCAACATGAAGGCCTTGGATCACAGGGAATTTGGAGAGCATAGTAACACATGGGAATTTCTAAGCATCCCAGTTTTTGACATCTAAACAGTATCCAGCAAATGACTGCAAAGTGCTTTGTAAAGTAGACAGATGATACACAAATATACACTAAAGAAGATATGTTGTCAGTTAATTTGGAAGGTCATCAGAGGCCCAGAATATAAGGGACTTTTCTTACATCTTTCATTGGCAAAACATTTCAGGTTTTGGTGAAACTAATCTTTGCAGTCTGGTTAAAATGCTTAGAATGTGTTTACTGGACCAAGTGGCATCTTGCTAAACTCAGTGCAGGCAGTTGTCAGTTATTTTACTGCAAAGCAGCAGTAGAAATGACCGAAGAAAACAGGAGTACTTTAATATGTCAATAATTTCAACATGATTGGGACATTAATAGAAATATAGTAATGAATCTCCATAAAGCTGACATCATTGTTGTATATACTATCCTTTGACACTCAGGTCCCAGCATACTGCCATTCTGGCCCTTGGCACAATCAAGAAAGCAGGGGAGGCATTTTCTTAATCCTTCCAGGTTTTCAGTTATCAAGAATTCCTTAAAAGCAGAGTTCAGAACAAAAATACGTTCCCTTCTTTTTGTTTAACTGTTCAAATTAAATCGATTTTTCTGTATAAGGCAGTGTAGAGCTATGACACTGCCCACTGTGACATCCTTTAACTGCTGATTCAAATGAGTCTATTAGAGATGGGAGGAACACCGGGAATTTTGTGTTGAAGGACAATAAATTACTGTTTTCTTCAATAGTTCTTTCTGAGACCATAGTGCTATAAGAGGTGTTTGCAGGAAAAAAAAAAATAAGAAGAAGAAAAAGAAGAAGCCACAAACCTTTTATGACTTCTACCTTATCTACTGGAAATAGGTTCATAAAGCCAATGTGTACCATCACCCGCCTCCCCGGCAGCAGTAGGACTGTGGACAGTAACAACACTCTTTCATTCAAGTAGCTCAAAAGTGTGATAATGATCTCTATGATATTTGGCTAGATTTTTTTCAGGGAAATAGAAGTAAACCCCTCCCCACCTCCTTATTTCTTGTCTTTCTTATTGCTAGAAAAACATACTAGAATAATAGGTTTCTGAGACATCACTGATATAGTTCTCCTAAAGCAATGAGCTTAGAGAAAGGCTCTAAGATTTCCATAAACAGCAGTTCAAACAAGTCTAGATACTTCAGAGTACATATTTTAAAGAGATTATTGTAACTTGGAATGTAGAAAGCAAGACCGCTCAAAAATACTCAAAATAGAATACAGAATATTGCAAATTACTGATAGTTCTTTTAAACAGATAACGATTCTAAGATATAGAACTCCCAAAATTAGGCTTTGAAAAGCCCCAGGGGAGAACACTCATGTAATTTTGGCTTTTCAAAAATAGAATCATCTCCAAACTGATTTAAATTTTTCTTCATTCTAGAAGTATGTATGCAACTAAATTATTTAATAAATTATTAGTATAACATAGAATGTAAAGCTCCTGATCTACATAGAACCCAGGCTTATAAATATAAAGGTAAGTAGGCTTGTGTTTGGTTATAGAATACATGCAATGATTACATTTATCTATAAGTGGTATAATTTAAATTTCAGGTTCAGTTGGGCTCAATGAAATATGGACAGTTACTAACTTAAAACCTTCTGTACATATGAAGAGCTACACAGTTCAATGTCAATCTTTTCTGTGGATGAGACCTCTTCTGGTCAGAACAGTTCCCTTCCCCTTGAAGAAGTATCTTCTGCCATGGGCCATTTCTCCTTTCCCACTGAAATCCTCCTAAACAAAAGCAATTCTTGCTAACTCTTGCCTTCATCTGGCTTGGTTGGCAAACCCACCGTCCTCACACTATTTTATTCTAGACATAAACCAGTTGCGTAGTTGTCAAAATGTTCATGAATACATAGAACTCCATATTTACATGTGAAAATGTTCACTGTAATTTTTAATAATGTCACAAACTGGAAATAGCCTCGGTATCTACCCTAATAAAAGGATGTTGCCTACATATAGAGTATAATGTAGAATATGGTACTATACTATTATTGCACATCATGATGAATGTTTACTGAAAAGGTCAGATAAACATGGCATATTGCTATACAAGAAAATCACAGTAAATAGGACCCTATACAGTTTTTTTTTTCCATAAACTAAATTTTAAAATACAGAAAGAACTCAAGTGGCATAAAACAGTAAAACTGAACAGTGGATAATAGAAAATATTTATTTTCCTCTTTGTATCTCTTTCTCAAAATTCTATGCAATGACTATTACTACTTTTTAATAAAGAAAGAAACAATGCATTTAAATAATATGGTGAAAACATTAAAGGTTTAAATAAAATGAGTAGTATTACCAACTCATTTTACTTTCTTTCACTCATCTTCCATATGGCTTTTTAATCCTTACTTTGCAACCCAAACAACACTTGTCAAAGTCATGTTGTCATTTCTCATTACTTGTCTCAATTTTATTTGACTTCAATTTATTTTGCATGTTTGATCACTCTCTCCCCAAGAGTGTACTTGGGTTGCTTTCAACCCACCACATATATATCATTTTATTTCTTTGTATACAATTTAGTCCCTTTTGTTCCTTTTTATTTTTGGACTACTGAATATGGTAGCATCTCACACAACAGACTCTAGGCTTCTTTATTTCTTTATTATAATCACTTTTTTGTTAGTTACTACAGATTGAGCCTTAAATGTCTCCTAAGGCCCATGTCTTACAAGTTTGGTCCTCAGCTTGGGCGACTGGGAGTTAGTAGAAAAATTAAGAGCTAGAGCCTGCAGGAGTGCTTTAGGAGACTGGGGATGTGACCTTCAAGGGGATTACTCAGTAAAGGCTAAACTACATACACATTGCCAGGGGAATAGCCAAGTCAACTGTAGTGTCTACTCATCCAATGAAAGCCAAGAGAATGACAAGAGAATGGAGAATGGGATCCAAACACATAACATTTTGACTGATTTCAGAAACATGTTTACTAGAAAAAACTAATTGCAACATAATGTATATTTTATTATTCCTTTTACATGGACATCCAAAACTAAGTACATCCCCCTTTATAAGAAAAAATGTAAACAAATCTTTTATAAATGGGAGACAGGTTGAAGGAAAGGTAGAAGAATGGGAAAAAATAAGATTCAAGACATACCACATACAGGTATAAATTCCCAATGATGAATGTGATCATCATGTATACCTAAAATATATTTATAAACTTAATTTAAAATGCTGAGCAAAAGTAGCCATCACAGTGTTTAGGGACACCTGATACATGGTAAAACTGCAAAGGAAAAGAAAGGAGTGATTATTACATAGTTTAGACCAGTAGTTACCTTTGAAGTCAAGGAGGAAAGTAGGATGTAATCAGAACACAGGGGCATGTAAAGGCAACAAAAAACTTTTATTCCTTTACTTGAATGACAAATTTAGTAGTAAAGATCTGCAGATTAAGCAAGTTTTACGTGTGAGTTCTGTTGTACAGACCTCTCAATGATTTGTAGCATTCCTATTACAAACTCTAATCATAAACTGCAAAAGAATCAAAAAAGGGAGAAAAAAAGAAAATGAGCTAGAAGAAAATAGAGCAGGATGAAAAAGCCAAAGATGTTGGAGAAGTGCAAACAGAGATAGGAAGGAGGAAAAAGGTGAGGGGCATCGAGGCTAGATAAAATAAAAAGAGATGCTACAAAGAAATGCTAAGTATTCCAGCCAACTTCATTTAAGATAATCACAACACAGGAAAGGAAATATTTACATGATCTAAAAAAAAAAATCATATAACTTGAAGAAGAAAAATCCCTTTTCTGAGAATGCTTCATCTCCAAAGCCCTGAGGGAAAGAAATGTGCACTTTATGGAGGACGTTCTCCAGGCGAGGCGCTCTGCCAGGTGCCCAGGTACCAACCTCATCTCACACTGCTCTCCTCCTTTTTAAAGAACTCTCTGCTTGCCTTGCTTTTCATGTTCTAAAATATGCTAAAGTCTTTCTGCCTAGCGGGCCCCTTCCTTGCTATTATCTCTACCTACAAATCCTAAATGTCACATCTCAGGGAAGAACTGACCTGTCCAACTGAAAATAGGAGCACTTATCCTAAATTGCATAGCTCTTACCCCAATTCTTTAGTGTACATTTATGTATGTATTCGCCAGTGCTGTGCGCCTACGCCTCCCATCACTAGTCAATAGGCTCCATTGGGACAGGAGCTCTATTTGTCCAGTCTATCACTACCTACCACGTACATTTTCTGAAGGATAGCTAAGTGTTAAACAGTGTCACTTGAAAAAATAAAGGAATAGCTGAAAATTATCCATCTACTATTTATGACAACTTTGTAAGGTAAGTATCATCTACATGGTATGGAAGAGAAATGCCCAGCTCACATAGAGTATCTTAGAAAATCACCTACATAGAAGGCACATGGTTGTAATCTTTTTGATCACAGAACCATCTACAGTATTAAATATGGAGAAATTCTCTCCACTTAATCCAGTGGCCCAGAAAACCCATGAAGGTGGGGGGGGGGGAACTAAGGTTATTTACAGCACAATTCCTCACTTACCCATTCTTCAACTTAATATTGACAGGAATTCAAGGAAAATGATCATTCCATTTGGTGCAACATTTTTAATTTTTCAACTGAATTTATTTAATTCTGTATCAATATGCAGTAAATATAATAGCATTTGAGTACTGTTATCTTTATGTGATCAGCACATAATAAATTATGTATACTATTTTCCTAGGTAATAATGGTAACTTATTAAAACCCAGAGGAAACAAAAATTAAAGTATCTGCAAATAATTATATGCAGATAAAAGATCAGGATCTTGAGTAATTTCAAGACTTACGCAAACTAAATAAACTTAAACAGACTTCAAAATCCATGGCAGTGTAAGTCCAACTTCAGTATAAGTATGGAAAGATTTGCCAATCAGGAAATTTATGAATTAGCAAAATATTTAATAACAACCTTATACTCTCTATTATAAGAAAAACGTCATATTTTGATTGTTTATAATCCTAATTTTGAAATACAAACATATCTATACACATATCAAGACTGGATGATATATTTCAACATATAACCAGTAGTTAATAACCAGTAGTTATTAACCACTAGTTATTACTGGTTTGGAAGATTATATTTATTTTGTTACTTATTCTTTTTATTTTAATTATTCTGTGTTTACCAAGTAAAATATTTTAGTTTTTGTAACTACAAAAATAATTACACATTAAAATGTGAAGTTAATTCAAAAGATTCTATTCTTTTTTTAAAAAATGTGTTAGCTACTTGTACAAGCAGGTATAAATAGATATAACATCTCAGATTGTCAATCTAATCTTTCAATAATGTTTAGAAAGAATTAATGAACTGTTGGGATGTAATGCTGACACATTGTGGAGTGTCCTTTAGAACAATTACTCATTTGATAGTAGTAGTCAGGCTTTCAGCTCCAAAACAAATTCAGTTTCTTGGCTCTAAGGACTAATTATATTAAAAAAGAAAAAAAGTTTTCCTTAACACTATTAATTATTAATACTGGAAGATTTAACATTTACCATTTTAAATAACTAAGGAACCACAATATGTCATTCCATTAAACTAATTCATAACACAAAATGTGGTATATAGTACTTACCCTGGATTTAACCATATTCACACAGTCACTACCACTAGAAGTTGGAAATGCACCTGGTAATTTCTAGCACTGGGTGACTTCCAAAGCTGAGTTAGAGACTCCAATTGAAAATGCACATTGTAATGGAAATGCAGATCTTATACAGAACAATGAAAACGGCACTAAATGTAGTAAAATCCTTGTCCAGATATAACTCAAATAAAAAGCAAAAGCCAAGAGCTGTGGACAACTAAGCATTTTAAGACATTTTCAACACATTTGAAGTCCAAGTAATCTATCCAGAGTAACACCTAATGGTTTATCTGACTTCTATGCCTCTTTTTAAAAATCTATAGATATTAATACCTCATAAAGCTCCTCACAAAACTTTTTGTTTTTGCTTTATTCTGAGCTACTGAGAGGCCTAATGAAGCTTTCATAAAATACAGTTAATGTTACTTCATTCTGGCCGCGCATTTCAATATTTCTCGAAAGGATATGCTCAGTGAATTCTGACAAATAACAAAGGGCCTATCAGATTCTCAATTACAAGACCTGTTAAAGTGGCTTGCTTTAGAAATGTCTGAGTAAAATGGAGTATAACATTGTTTCACAACAGTGTAATTAGCACTTTGCCTCTCCCATGTTAGAGTAATATGCTTTTTCATCTATGCCAATATTAAAAAAAAAAAAAAGAGAGAGAGAGAAATAGAGGCAAAAGCAAAGAGGGAACCAAGCACTTTTGTCAAAAAGTCCAGCCAAAGCAACAGCGGCAGCTGCTAATTGTGTTCTTGAGGCTGGGCGTGGAATACGGACTTTGCTCAGAGCAGGCCAGTGCTGCCCACCACACGACAGGGCTGTAACACAGCCTTGAGATGCATTTTGTAATTAAGGTGTTAAGAGTAGTTAGCCACACACACACACACACACACACACACACACACACACACACGCGCACACACAGTGCCTACTTGCACAGCTGGCATGAAGCACTGCTGAACACTGCACTGCCAGCCAGTGCCCCTGTCCATACTCATTCTCTTTAAGTCCTGTTGGCAAAAACAGAATTCAAGAAACTGGAGAACATAATAGAATCGATGGAACCTATACCAATTCTTTTAGGTACAATTTGGTAATTACTTATAGGAAACAGAATCTTTATGTTTGCTTTGAATTGAGGCATTTACTTATAATTTAAACAACATATTTAAATGTAAATACAGTCTGAAATATCATCTTGCTGATAGCTTCCTTAGTCACAATCATTTCCCATATGTTAAAATTGTGGAAGACTAGGGCAAAGAAATAAGTGATTATGATCGGTAAAGAAGCAAACAACAGTCTGCTTACACATACACATTTCTTTTCATATGTAATTAAATGTGACTCTAATTTTCCTTCATGCACGATTATGCTCAGAGAGATTATTCTACTTTGATTAATAATTACAGAAAATTAAATTTTACTTCACAAAATATTTGAACTTCACAAGCAGTTAATATCACAGTAAGACTTGGCTTATACTTTTATGTACCAACTATTTCAAATGATAAAAAATCTTACATAAAATTACTTACAGGAACAGATATATGGACAGAATACAAAATACAAAGATGCTCATTGTTTGATTCTGCTATATACCTTTTTCAACTGGATGGCTAAGAACACACAATTTCCTAATACTTCCAAATTTAATTGATGATGCTATGTCTGAAATTGCAGTCAATTCTAGAAGTTTTATTTTACTTTTGAGTGTTACTAGCACAATACTGTTGATACTAGAAATTAAATCCATTCAAGAAAATCACATGTGGTAAGAAAAAAAAAAGAGGGGTGATTTCAAATTATGACATACATTATTTAGGTACAATTTCTACATATAGATATTATTCCTGTTATTTTTGTGATTTTTGTACCTATTTGTGGTTTCTTCACTCATTCATATCATGCTCCAAACAATGTACGTATTTAAGTTCCACATCATTACACAATCCACCCCTTTCTAATACCACTGCTATGGCTCCCCAGCTACTACAAAGGGAGACATGACACTGTGAAAAATATTATGTAATTAAGAGATACAAAGCTTTTTTTGCATAATGAAATATTATGGTTGTACCTGTAAACCATTCAAGCTGAAAAATAATTATTTAAAAAAAAATATGTTTCTTTCTGGAGGTTAATTAGGTATTATTATTATTATTATTATTATTATTTTTATATTACTATTACTATTACTATTACTATTACTTTCTAGGGTCTCCTGATATAGTGTTCTAGAACCTATATTGCTACTTTTATCAAACAATCAAAAAAGAAAAATATCCAAATATCAGTGATAGGATACATACTTCCTCCTCCAGCATTAAAAGTTAAGGCAGATGGATCTCAAGTTTGAGCTCACCCTGGCAACTTAATAACTTGGAATGATTTTGTTTTCAAATGAAAGAAAGAAAGAAGAAGGAGGAAGAGGAGGAAAGAAAGGAAAGAAGAAAGAAAAAGAGAAAGAAAAAGAAGAAAGAAAGAAAGAAAGAAAGAAAGAAAGAGGAAAGAAACTGGAGATGTAGCACAGTGACATAGTTCTGAATTCAGCCCCAAGTACCATGAAAAATCACTAATTATTTTTGCATATTTTCCTCCAGGAGACAACCATATGTTACAGGAAACATATCACGGCATGGTGCTAGACCATTTGTAATTCAATATTAGCTAGATATGTAGATGCAGGTGGAGTTCATTAATTGCAAAATAGAATTTCACTTTTCTAAGCTTATTTTGGATTGTATTCCAAGTGAAGCAATTAGCAATGCTGATGTTTAGGTCACTTACTTGGGAAAGAATAATTGTCCAATTTCATCACCAGCAATGCAGAGTCACCCTGATGTGCTGCTCACTGCAGCGTGGGCATGGCATCTGTGTTTACATGATGTTATACACCCCAGTCATTATCACAAACCCTCATTTCCTACCCATTACAGTTGCACTCATGTTTAAACTGAACCCACATTCTACCTATTTTAATTTGTTTCAGAATAATAACTTTTCAATGTACAGAAGAAAAAAATGGAAACTGAGATCTTCTAAATAGGAAAGAAAGATAGGTTAAAGAAAGAAGAGGAGAGGGCTGGGGATTTAGCTCAGTGGTTCCGGCACCTGTCTTGAAAGCGCAAGGACCCGAGTTCAATCCCTGGTAACCACATACAATACTGGATGTGGAGACCCACACCCAGCAGCAACCAGTACCACATACCACAGTGCCGGGCGTGGTGGCTCAAGTCTGTAATCCCAGCACTCGGGAGGCAGAGGCAGGAGGATTGCTGTGATGTGAGTTGGAGGCTGAGCTCAGGGTCAGCGTGAACTACAAAGAAAGACCCTGTCTCAAAAAACCTAACCAAAAAAAAAAAAAAGAAGAGAATAGGAAAAATAACTATGATATATTGTGTACAGGTATAAATTCCCCAAGCTAAATGTCATCATTATGTATGGTAAACATTTAAAAACAAATAAAAAATAAAATATAACCAAATAAAAATAAAAATTTAAAAATACAACCAAACCTCAGAAATGCACATTCTTCCTCCTCCTTTACCAAAA